>JAPYYA010003758.1:0-12509 GCA_028533165.1 Leontopithecus rosalia | reverse complement strand
CTCCTCCTTGAGGCCCTTCTTGGGACATGGAGGTGGCGCCTGGTTTGCTTCTTCTGGGACCTCTCGGATTCAGAGAGTCTCCTCTGTCCTCGCTGTGAGGCGAAGCTTCTGTCTCCACCGCGCAGGCAGAAGCTGTGTCAGCATCCACATTCTCCACAGAGGCTCCTTTCTGGGGATCCTTCCCATCCTTTGCCCTCACCAGATCTGCTGGAAAAAGGGATTCCACATAAAACAGTGAATAAAGTGCATTCTCAATTCACCAAAGTCACTGCAAGCAAACGCTGAAGTTGGCTGAGAACTTCCCTCCACCTCAAGCCTAAGACATGGGACCGTAGGTCTCCGGAGAGTGGGGGATGGAGAGGCTTTGGGAGCTGAGCACCAACTCCCCCAGGAGTGATCATGCTGGCCCCAGTCCCCCATCCCAGAAGAGAGGGGTGAACTCCCTGTGGATCCAAGTCTCCATACTCACTGGGACCCTGTGGAAGCTGAGGCTCTGGGGATGTGAGTCCTGGGATCTCTTTGCTGTTTCCCTTCAGATCCTTCTCCACGTTCTGCTTGGGTCTCAGAGTCTTTTGGTCATCTTTTACGTCAGTAGTCTCTGGCAGAAGAAAGTCCTCTCCCTGACAATGGAAAACCAAGAGCAATGGCTTTCGGGTCTAAATGGCTGAAGCATTGACGTCTCTGCCTTTTCCGTGATTGGATGCACAAACCTTTCTAATGACACAGATGTGGTGGTTTTCACTCTAGTTCTCTGAGCATACTTCTCCCAGCCATGCCACCGTCTCCCTGCCCCTGACACTGGAAGGAGCAGGACTGCAGGTCGAGGTCCCTCACCTGTGGCACCATTGGCATTGGGGCTGCATCACCCTCCTGGGCAGTGCAGAGACCCTGCCCTCTAGGTGCCGTGAACATCCCACCACGCCCTAGAATCTCCACGCATGGCCACATGGGTCCTGAAAGCCAAAATCACCCCAGTTGAGAAACTTGCCACAAATTAAGAAATCAACAATCTGTAGGAAGTGTGTTCCTTGCTGAATGAAACGTCTGAGGAAACTGGCCGTGGGGAAGGGACTTCAGTTCACTCATCTGTGCCAACTGCCTCCCTCACTTCACTGACAGCATTTCTTACCCCCACCCGAAATGCTAACAGCTTCCATGGTGGAGGGAAAAGTAGACGAGGCTTCACTCTCTGTGATGGCTCAGGAATGTCTGGGGATATACCATGTCCATGGGGAATGGCTCTAATTTTGTCCTGTGTCAAATCTCTCAATCAGTCCAGCAGCCACACGATTTCCTCCTGTTCCTTCTCCCACCTCTGCCCAGACACCAGGGCCTCACACACTCACCTGCCCGCTGGACAGTGCGGGGACCCTGGGCAGGGTCTGCAGCTCTCGGCTGGCCTGGCCTTCCCCCGGGTGCACGTCGTTCACAGAGGAGGCCCGCTGGCTGGACACGTCTCTCAGATTGTCCCTGACGCTGGCGGGGGCTTCGGCCATCTCAGCATCTGAGTCCTGCACCATATATTGTTTTCCCTGAAAGGTGACTACAGACTGTAGAGAGAAAACCATCAGACGCACGGTGAGAAGCTGAAAGCAGCTCTCACGTTCCCTGGGTCCTGCCGTCCTGCTCACACTTCGCTGTAATTAATGTTCAAATCTGCCTTCCCGATGCCGAGTCAGCTCTGTGGACACAGCAGTCCTGGCTGAATTTCTTCCTCTCTAGACTCCAGCACCTGCCTGCGCCTGGAATATTCTAGATAAGTAGATTAATATGGTCCTTTGGATGAAAGGGACTGTAAGCCAAAAAGAAGGAAAGGGGAAATGTTCTGGGTGAATCCAGCTCAGTTGGCCGACGGCAGCTCACCTTGTGCTGGAACTTAGGGGCTCCCGTGGGGACCTGGAGAGAGATGCCTGGATCTCTGATGCCAACCACTTCCCTGCCTCAGGTGGGACTTCTGGACCCCCCTTCAGTTCACTCTAATGCCTCCTTCCCTGGGTTCCATCAGGCGTAATATTTTACCAATGTCTTTCTTTCATGTTGGCCTCACACAGGGTGTGGTCCCTGTATCCCCTCTGCCTGCCCATCTCCTAGACCAGGGATGTGCCATCTCCACAGCTGATATTTGAATCTCGATGAGTATTTGTCATGGTGGGTTGTCCTGAGCACTGGAGAATGCTTAGCAGCATTTCCTGTCCTCTCCCTTGTGACAACCAAATAATGTCCCCAGACACTGCCATGTGTCCCTGACGGGCAAACTCTCCTCCACTTGGAAGCCCTGACTAGAGCAGCCCCTCACGTCCTCTCCAGCCCAGCTGCACCTTGCAGCCCCCAGCCCAGCTCCCCTTCCCTGCTCCAACCACAGGGTCCTACTCACCCATTTCTTGGGTCTTCCGTTGTTCCGCAGCAGGTCCTCCAGCTCTTTGCAGCTCCGCACCCCGTTCATCATGACTAAGACCTGGAGCTCCTGGGGCATGGAGATCAGGAACTGCTCCATCACCAGCATGTCCAGGATCTGCTCTTTGGTGTGGAGGTCGGGCCTCAGCCACAGATGGCACAGCTCAGTGAGTCTCCTCAGAGCCTGGATGGGGTCCGACTGCTCCGGGCAGCTGAACATCCTGAAGTTCATGTGCCAAGTCTCAGGGTCCCCGTCATGATTTCCAAGTGGAGTTTCTGAGGACGCCACGAACCGTGGCAGGTCTGACCCAGGACTGTTGCAGGCTTCTCCCTGACCCCATGAGGGCGTGCAGTTTGCAGCCATATCTACGGGAGAATATTTCCGTCCGTCTCTTAGCAAGCTCTTCCAGTGGCTGGTGTCTAATTGACACCTGTCCACACAGACGGCTTCTGGTTTTTGTCAGTAATTGATTCAGTGTTCAGAATCTGCAGGGGAAAAAAGCATGATCTCAATTAGTTTAATCTTGTTAATCAATGAGAGCGTCTTACGTTGCTCAGGTTGGCGTTGAATTCATAACCTCGCCTCCTCAGGTGCCAGGACAACTGGCTGGAGCCACCACGGCTCCCAGTTAGCTTAATTTTGACTCCACTTACTCTTCTCTGTCAAATCCCTCATCCCAGTCCTGGATCCCTCTTCCCCTCTAGCATCGGACTCAGCACAGTGGAAATCAATCCACTCTTATTCTTCCATTGTCTATACCTGACTGCGTGTTCTAGTGTAAAATCTGAATCCTCCCCTGGATTCTGATCTCTAGGGGTTCATTGTGCAGAGGCCAAATCAGTTTTCCTGTGCATTGAACATGTTTGACTGTAAATTAAATGGGATAGGCATGTGGAGTTCCTGAAATCTGATGTAACAGTAATGTAAGTTCTTCATGTTTTCTCATCAAGACAAGATCCAAGGCAAATCCTTAGTCATAATATGCAATAAGACAAAGGAAAATAGTTACAACGTCTGATTGTTCCCTGACATATTTTCTTGTTAACCCCAGAATTATTTGCCCAGTGAAGGGGGACCACTAAGGAACCTTACGAGGATTAAATTCCCACACAGATATTTTGTTATTCTGGTGAAATGCACATTCATAAATGTCATCCTTTTTACCTGCTTCAAGAGCACAGTTTCAAGGCACTAAGACATGTGCCGTGTTGTGCAAACATCACCACTGTCTAGATCCAGAATTATCTCATCACCCCCAAAAAGCCCAGCCCCATCAGGAATCACCCCCTGCCCACCCGCGCCAGCCCCCGGCAATCCCTAATCTGCTTTCTGTCTCTAAGGGTTTCTCTACTCAGTCTCATCCCAGAACATGGATTTAAAGTCTAGCGGTCGGCGGGGCGCGGTGGCTCAAGCCTGTAATCCCAGCACTTTGGGAGGCCGAGGCGGGTGGATCATGAGGTCAAGAGATCGAGACCATCCCGGTCAACATGGTGAAACCCCGTCACTACTAAAAATACAAAAAATTAGCTGGGCACGGTGGCGCGCGCCTGTAATCCCAGCTACTCAGGAGGCTGAGGCAGGAGAATTGCCTGAACCCAGGAGGCGGAGGTGGCGGTGAGCCGAGATCGCGCCATTGCACTCCAGCCTGGGTAACAAGAGCAAAACTACGTCTCAGAAAAAAAAAATTATCTGGGTGTGGTGGCGGGCACCTGTAATCCCAGCTACTCAGTCTCAAAAGAATAATAAATAAATAAGTCTAGTGGTCTATGAAATTTTAAAGAAGTGGATTCATACAATAATAAGATTTTTAAAATTAATTACTAACCCTACATTTATCAGGCAGGAGCCACTGTGTGCTGCTCTCCAGGCACTACTGATCCGCCAAGGCCAGCAGCTGTGGGAACGCAGCCCTGCTTTCCCAGCCACAGGCGGGGGAAGCCGCCTCGAGGTCTGCAGAGAGGAGAAAGAACTGGCAGGAGGGTCTCGGGAAAGGTCCCTGGAAGCCTGGAGGATGGAAACCCACACCTCCTGGAAGGAATCTGAGCAGGTGCAGAACAGACAGACAGCCAGGGAGAGCGTGGGCAGAGCGAGGAGACCACCCAGAGGAGGGGACAGTATTTACACACCACGCATCTCACACGGGCTCCTATGCAAAGCACTCAAACTACTCCACAGCGAGAAAACACGTTAGTCCATGAAGTAGGGCATATGAATATTAGCTCAATTTAGCCCTGTTACAATGCTTATATCCTACAAAGCACATTATGCTGTACACCACAAATATGTATCATTTTTATTTTTCTATTTAAAAGTAAATTAATTTTTTTTGAAAAAGCATACAGATATGATAGAGAAAAGGCAGCCTGAAATTCTGGAATTACAATGGCTCAGCCACAGGGTGCCCGCTGTGGCTCATGAGGCTGAGACAGGAGATCACTCGAGCCCAGGAGTTTGATAACAGCCTGGACAACATAGTGAGATTCCGTCTCTAAAAAAAAGCGTTTTCATGTTCCCAGAAACCGCTTTGTATTCTGTGTCATTAAATACATTCTGTATTTAATGTCCCATTAAAGAAAGCAATGGGACATAGGAGAAAATAAAGGCAGACACACGGGGCAGTATTGAATTCTGGGAGTACACAGCACACGGGCCCAGGTAGGGACACAGCTTTCTCACTGGCCTAGTCGGTTGAGGCTGATTCATTAATGGCTTGATTTTACACCCTGTGGAAAGGGAAAGTCCAGCAATGCTTTTTTGTTTTTTTCTTTTCTGGTTCGTGTTCTCTGATAAAATTGCACAGCAATGCTTTTTAACAAGTGGTGAGTGCCAGCAAGCTGGCTCCCTCCTGTAATTCCAACAATTTGGAAGACGGAGACGGGAGCATGCTTGAGCCCAGGAGTTCAGAACCAGCCCGGGCAATGCACCGAGACCACATCTCTACAGAAAAACTAAAAATTTCTTCAGGCCTAGTGGCATAAGCCTGCAGTCTCTGCTGCTCAGGAGGTGGAGTCAGGTGTATCGTTCGAGCCCGGGAATTCCAGGCTCGTCTGGGCAGTGAGGGAGAGCTCATCTCTAAAAATTAAAATAAAATGTAACCTAACCATGATGAGAAAGTTAATATTATTCCTATTTTACAAAAGATTTATATAACAAGTCAGAGTAAAGAATGGGGTATAAGGAGACCCGCTGCTTTCACAAGGTCTCCAGGCAAATGCCTGGGAAAATAAACGCAAATCTTTCTGAAACCAGTCCCTGAAGGTCGATTCCTAAACCCTGCAGACATCCCCACTGGACACTTACCTCCTTCCCCACTTCTGCCTCCCACCTTCTCTCCTCTGGGAAGCGCTCTCCACCTAGTCTGGAGCTGAACTTCGCCTACTTGTAGAGAACCTCAGGGACTCCAGGCCTCTCCTGTGAGTCCCATGATTGGTTCAGGGCCATAGAATCCAATTTAGGTGATTGGTGTTGATTACATTTCCCAAGGAAACCCCACCCACAGGATATTAATGTATTAAATATGCCTCCCGTGCAAATAAATGTGGTTGTCCAGATCTACTAAATTACTTTTCATATTTCATTTGGAGGCTTCAGGGAACATAGATCTCCAAGTTTTGACCACTTTGGGTCCCTTCATGCCATAGAGAGCAGTATACTAATAAGTAAAGGACATGTTAAGAGTCGGTTGATGAATACTAAGCCAGTGATCTGCTCTAGTTTGAGGAAACTTTCACATGTGAATGTCAAGATACTGAAAAAAAGGGACAGTCATTGTTGATACATAATGGATATTAGTGACGATTTTTTATTTTTAAAAATCTGGGAATTGACATGGGAATTCAATAGTTGACATAGTTTGCTTGAACTAAACTAAATCATTGGTTTGATATCAGCCAACCTACCCTTATATAAAAACAGTGGGAACCAGAGAAAGGCACATGGTCTCCACTCCGCATTCACTCCAGGATGGTGGGAGGTGGTTTATAGCTACACTAAGGACTCCCTAGTTCTCAACTCCCGCAGGCATCTCAAGCACAGAAAGCCTTAATGGTGGGTGTGAATTTGTCTCTGTGGATCATGGAATCCCTGTGGAATGATAATTACAGGCATCAACATTTTGGAAGCTCACAGCATCAGTGAATGACTGGATGACCCACAACTCCATTCAAAGTGTTATTCATTCATTTTAAATGTAGAGTAAACTTTCTCATCTAACATTTAAGATAAACTGGAGGGCTGTTAATTTTACACTGACTCTGGTTTCAATCCTTGGGAAATCTTAAGGAAGCCGCTGAATTTTGGGAACTTCAAATTCCCTGTGAAAAGAACCAGGGAATTATTACCTTCCTGATGTGTTGTTTCGAAGATGAAATAAGATTATGACAGTAAAGTGCTCGAAACAAGGTCGTTTCGCCAAAATTTCTGACACTTATTTTCTGATGCATTTTCTCATACTTTGTGATATTTTTCCTCATTAATAATTGAGGTGTTGCTAGTGAGTCAGATGGAGTTATTAACTGGAATGAACTGGAGTCTGCCTCAAACCACCATCTACCTGCCCAATTCCCTCAAATCCTCTCCTCTTGAGACATGACATGTTTCCATGAAGAATGTCCTTGGCATCTTGGTAAAAAGATTGTGTTGGATCTGTAGATCTCTATTAATATTATTGTCATTTCCGCAATATGAATCCTTCCAATCCATGAACATGGAATATCTTTCCATTTTTCTGCCCTCTTCATTTTCCCGCATCAGTATTTTATAGGTTTGTTTTTTTGTTTTTTTTTGAGACAGAGACTTGCTCTGTCGCCCAGGTTGGAATGCAATGACACAATCTCCGCTCACTGCAACCTCTGTGTCCCAGGTTCAAGTGATTCTCCTGCCTCAGCCTCCCCAGCAGCTGACACTTCAGGCACTCACCACCACACCCAGCTAATTTTTATATTTTTAGTAGACACAGGGTTTCAACATATTGGCCAGTCTGGTCCTGAACTCCTGACCTTCTGATCTGCCCACTTTACAGGCTTGAGCCACTGAGCCCAGCCATATCATTTGTTTGGGTTTTTTTTTTTGTAGAGATTTCCTACCTCTGTGGATACATTTGTTTGTTTATTTATTTTTAGAGACAACGTTTCACTGTGTCACCTTGGCTGGGTGCAATGGAACATTCATAGCTCACTGCAGCCTCTAACTCCTAGGCTCAAGAAATCCTCCTGCTCCAACCTCCTGAGTAGCTGCAGTTACAGGCAAGCACCACCACACATGGCTAATTTAAAAAGATTTTTTTGTAAAGATGGGGGTGTCGCTGTGTTGCCCAGGCTGCTCCCCGATTCTGGACCTGTACCCATCCTTGCTGACTGAGCTCACCATGCTGACGTTCACGTCTCCCTACATGGGGTGTCGTTACCACCACAGTCAAGCTAATCAATGTGTTCACCAACTCACATAGTGACTACTGTCTTTTCATTATTTATTTGTTTAATTCCTGGGTCAAGCAATCCTCCCACCTCAGCCTCCCCAGTAGTAGGGACTAAGAGAATGTGCCATGATACCTGGCTTGGTTTTTGTTTTTTTGACGTGTTTGTGTCCGTGTGTGTGTGTCCGTGTGTGTATCCATGCGTGTGTGGTGAAATACTTACGATCTATCATTTTTGGCATTTTCTACTTTTGAGACAGAACCTCACTCTGTCACCCAGGCTGGAGTGCAATGGCACAGTCTTGGGTCACTGCAACCTCTACCTCCTGGTTAGGCTCCTAAGTAGTTGGGATTAAAGGCACATGTCACCACACCCAACCAATTTTCATTTTGTTGAGACAGAGTTTCGCTCTTGTTACCCAGGCTGGAGGGCAATGGCACGATCTCAGCTCACCGCAACCTCCGCCTCCTGGGTTCAGGCAATTCTCCTGCCTCAGCCTCCTGAGTAGCTGGGATTACAGGCACGCACTACCATGCCCAGCTAATTTTTGTATTTTTAGTAGAGACGGGGTTTCACCATGTTGGCCAGGATGGTCTCGATCTCTTGACCTCATGATCCACCCGCCTCGGCCTCCCAAAGTGCTGGGATTACAGGCTTGAGCCACTGCGCCCGGCCCCAATTTTCATATTTTTAGTTGAGATGGGGTTTCACTATGTTGGCCAGGCTGGTCTCAAACTTCTGACCTTGGATAATCTGCCCACCTGGGCTTCCCAAAGTGTTGGGATTATAGGTGTGAGCCACCACGCCCAGCCTGGAAATCAGGATTTAAAACTTTTTTTGCCAGGTATGGTGGCTCACACCTGTAATCCCAGCACTTTGGGAGGCCAAGGTAGGCAGATCACCTGAGACTGAGAGTTTAAGACCATCCTGGTCAGCATGGTGAAACCCCGTTTCTACTAAAAATACAAAAATTAGCCAGGCGTGGTGGCAGATGCCTGTAGTCCCAGCTACTCGGGAGGCTGAGGCAGGAGAACCCAGGAGAACGGAGGTTGCGGTGAGTCGAGATTGTGCCATTGCACTCTGGTCTGGGCAACAAGAGTGAGACTCCATCTCAAAAAATAAAACAAAATAGAATAAATAAAAATAAAGCTTTTCCCCAGTTGGTTCTAATGAGCCTTGAAGTTTGAGAACCACTGGTGTCTGTCCCAAAAAGAAACTCTAGCACCCCAGTTCATTTAGTGTAACCTCATTGCCCTCACACTTTAATGGGCATATGATTCCCCCTCGGATCTTGTTAAAATGCAGGGTCTGCTTCAGCAGATCTGAGGTGAAACCAAGCTCCTGGGGTCCTGGCAGGCTCCCGAGTGAGGCAGATGCCGCTGGGCCATAGACCACCATCTGAGAAGTGGGAAGGGAGACTCCCCTTGGTTCCAAGCTTTCGCCAACTGAGCAACGTCACCATCTCTTACCGTTCCAATCAGTGTCTTGAATCGGCGTCCGATACGCGCATGTGAAATCGCCAGCTCTCCTGTTTCTCAGCTGGAATACTGCACTAGGGGGTTGACTTCTGCCACATCCACTCCTACCCAATGCCCTCCTAACCCATTTTCACGTGGCAGCCATTTTGACCAGGAAAGGGCACATATCTAATCCTGCTGCTACGCTCCACATTTTTTCAGTGGGCTCCCAGTATTATTTTTTTTAGCTTTAGTCATTTTTTAAAATTATTTTATTTTATTTTATTTTTTCTATTTTTTTCTATCCCATTCTTATAAGTGAAAGGACCTAGTGCTTTATGTGACCTATAGCATTCAACCCAGTGACCGCTGGTGACCTACGTGACTGTCAGTCTCTGTTACTCTCTGTACTTCAGGAAGACCCCCGCATTCACTGCCTGAGCGGGGCGCCTTTCTCCATGAGGTTTACTTTTGCTGAATAGGGGATGTCTATGGCCACTCTCGAAGCTTTTCTTTTTTTTTTTGAGACAGAGTTTCCCTCTTGTTACCCAGGCTGGAGTGCAATGGCGCGATCTCGGCTCACCGCAACCTCCGCCTCCCGGGTTCAGGCAATTCTCCTGCCTCAGCCTCCTGAGTAGCTGGCACTACAGGCACGCACCACCATGCCCAGCTAATTTTTGTATTTTTAGTAGAGACGGGGTTTCACCATGTTGACCAGGATGGTCTCGATCTCTTGACCTCATGATCCACCCGCCTCGGCCTCCCAAAGTGCTGGATTACAGGCTTGAGCCACCGCGTCCGGCCATGAATTCTATTTTTTAATGCACGTGCTCAGGCCCCACCCCCGATCTACTAAATTGGAAGCTCTCAGTTCGGGGCCCACCCATCTAGGAATTAACAAAGCCTTCAGGAGATGGTAATATCACTAAGACCAACTGGTCACCACAGACTCCGCATGTCTCTGTAGTTCAAGAGTCAAACTGGGAATTTAGGGGTTGCCAAATATAAACCAAAAAATCCACCATCCGGGGCAGGCAGGTAAATAGGCAGAGCAGAGAGGATTTGGGGGGCAGTGAAGACACCCCCCATGATACTCCAATGCTGGATGCTTATCATTAGGCCTTTGTCCAAAGCCCCAGGATGTACAACACCAAGAGCGAGCCCTAATGGACACCACGGAGTCTGGGTGGTGAGGATGTGTCCAGGCAGGCTCACTGACGGAACAAGCGCCCCACTCTGCTGGGGATGCTGGTGGGGAGAGGCTGTGCCGTGTGGGGATCGCCTCTAGGGGAACTCTTCTGTCCGCTGAATTTCCCGGGGAACCTGTAACAGCTCTGAAAAATAAAGTCTAAAGTCAGGCATGGAGGCTTATGCCACATCAGCCTATCTCATCACTATCAAAAATTATTGCAAAAACTTTTACTATTATAATTATAATAAAATCTAGCAAAAACAATACAGGGTGGAGTGGCTCGTAGCAGTAATGCCAGCACTTAAGGAAGCCAAGGCAGATGGATCACTTGTACTTAGGAGCTCAAGACCAGCCTGGGCAGCACAAAGAAACCTCATCTCTACAAAAACCACAAAAGTTAGCCAACTTGGTGACGTGCTCCTGTAGTCCCAGCTGCTCGAGAGGCCTAGAAGGGAGGACGGCTGGAGCCTGGAAGGCGGCGGCTGCGGTGAGCAGTGACGGTGAGAGTGAAGAAGGAAAGGAAAGAAAGACAGACAGACAGAAAGAGAAAGAAAGGAAAGACAGAGAGACAAAGAGAGAGAGAGAGAGAAAGAGAAGACAGAAAGGAAAGAAAGAGAGAAAGAGAAAGAAAGGAAAGAGCAAGAAAGAAAGACAGAAAGACAGAAAGAAAGGAAAGAAAGAGAAAGTTAGACAGAAAGAAAGAAAGAGAGAGAAAGAGAAAGTAAGGAAAGAAAGACAGAGAGAGAAAGACAGAAAGAAAGGACAGACAGTGAGAAAGAAAGAGAGAGAGAAAGAGAAAGAGACAGAAAGAAAGGAAAGAAAGAAAGACCGAGAAAGACTGTCCAGGATAACCAATAAAAGCTGAGTCAGTTAAATAATAATGTAGGACATGCTGATACTAAAAAACTTGTTCATCCCAAACTCAGATTCCCCAGGCATCGTGTGTTTAATCTTTCCACCCTCCTTGGACGATTGTACTTCACAGCAAAACAGTGGGTAACAGCACGTCAATCAGGAGACTCAGTTTCTCGTCATACAAATATTGAAAACTAATAAGACAATCATTTATTGAAAGAACAGCAATACAAACCAGAATAAACCTATAAGAACACAACAGACATAATGAAACAGAAAACAAAACTCAGTGGGAGGACACATATTTACTCCAACATCCTGGGAGGTCGTATCTAGGGCCCCCTCTCTGTGCGTCAGGTACCCTCCACCCTGTCATATGTCATCTGACAACGTTGGAGAAAAAGCATCATTCACTCCTTCTTGGTGCAGAAGACATACACCTGATTATGAGATCACTGAGAAGTGGTTTCTGGATGTGTCTTCTGGTGGCGTCTTAACAATTTCAGCCGGCTGAAGGCTCTCGGGCACTTGGAGCATTTATAGGGCTTCTCTCCGGAGTGGACTCGCTGGTGCTCCTTCAGGCTCCCTCTGTAGGTGAAAACTTTCTTGCACACTTTACATTCGTAGGGCTTCTCCCCTGTGTGGCTTCTCTGGTGACACTTCAAGTAGGACTTCTGGGTGAACCGCTTCTGGCAGACGTCACACGTGTAGGGCCTCTCGCCGGTGTGGGTTCGCTGGTGAAACTGGAGGCTAATGAGTTGCATGAAGCGCTTGCCACAGAGATTACACTGAAAGAGTCTCTCTCCTGTGTGTGATCTCTTGTGGATGACTAGCTTGGAATTGCATGTAAAGCTTTTACTGCACACGTCACATGCAAAGGGCGGCAGTGCCACGGCTTCTTGGCCATCGGGGTGACGGCCTGTGTCCACAGGGCCTGGGGAATGAACTGGATTCATCCCAGCTGCTCCCGGGGATTCTCCGTTGCCCACAGGTGTGGCTCCTCCTTGAGGCCCTTCTTGGGACATGGAGGTGGCGCCTGGTTTGCTTCTTCTGGGACCTCTCGGATTCAGAGAGTCTCCTCTGTCCTCGCTGTGAGGCGAAGCTTCTGTCTCCACCGCGCAGGCAGAAGCTGTGTCAGCATCCACATTCTCCACAGAGGCTCCTTTCTGGGGATCCTTCCCATCCTTTGCCCTCAC
>JAPYYA010003757.1:0-12509 GCA_028533165.1 Leontopithecus rosalia | reverse complement strand
TTAAGTTGTAGGGTTGACTCTCTCCCAGGTGCCTCAGTCGCTGGCCGAAAGGGCACCGGGATCTGTGTGATTTCCAGTGCAGCCACCCACTGCGCTGGTTCACAATTCACCTCCCAGAAATCTCCTGGTCTAGTTCACCGTCCAAAACCCGTTCAGTCAGATGAACATAGCAATCTGCCCTCCCAAGTCTCAAATTGTCGGTTTAACAGGGTGCCGAGACCCGTGTGTTTTGTGCGCCAGCCGCTGCGGCAGCGCTGGCTGTCTGGCCGCGCCAGCGGAGAGCGCTGCGCTTGAGTCCTGCGTGCCTTTTACACCTGGGCTTTTCCCCCCGCTCTGTGGGCTATAAGGATCTGTCTGAAAATGCGGTGTTTGCTTACCCTCTGCATCTTGACTGAGAGCTGCAGTGGTGAGTTGCTTCTAGAGCGCCATCTTCCTTCCTTTCCCATAATCTTGATTCTTAACATTATTGTCATTAGTTTCTTAATTCTAATCTATCTATATTACGCTGAACCATTTTAAATTAACATTTTTGTGTTTATTAGAATGTTTTATTTTTAAAAGTATATGACGTAAACCAAATACAATACCATTAGAAAAAAGAATAAATGTTTTTCAAATACTCATTCTTAAAACCACATGTGTGTATATGAATGTAGTTGTGTGTGTGTATAGTTTGTGTGGGTGTCTGTATATGTAATTTCGAAATAAGAATATAAGTTTTCTTGCTAATAATGAGTCTGCTGAAAGAAATTTAAGATGACTTTGATGTTCTTTTTGTCTTTGGAATAAATCCCACTAGGTATGTTCAGTCAAAATACTGTGTTTCAAAGTTACTTGAATTAATTCCTCTTTCTGTGGTTAAGCCACCAACTTGATAACAGATAACTTGTATCCATTTCTTTTTTATTTCTGTAATTTTACTTTTTGATTTAATATTGTTTTAAAGTGTACGTAGTTCCTGTCAAAATGATGAAATGTTGTACATTCAGATAGGTCTAGTTCCTATTCCTGCCTCTTCACCCATTTTATAATTTTTTTATGGTCATCAATTGTTTATCAAACAATTATTTAAAATATAATTAACTATGCAACTATTCATACTTCACTCAATTTCTTGCAAAACATTTATATGGTGAAAATTCTCCTTCCTTCCTTCCTTTTGCTTTCATATAACAAATTTAATAAATCACTCCATAGAAGTGCATAGCAATCAAACTTTTTACTCCTCTCATACACTTCATGTCCCCACCATGCTACAGAGCAGTCTGTTGTAGAGATATGCCATGTTTATTAAAACAGTGCTCTTTTGGTGGGCTTTTGGGTGATCTTGGCCTTTTTCTGTTACAAAGAGCACTACATTAAATACCTTTATGCTATGATGACTAATCATCTCAGTTTGCCTGAGACTGATGGGTTTCTCAAGATGCAGGACTTTTAATGCTAATGCCAGCAAAATTCTGAACAAGCCAGGGAAAACTGGCTACCCCACCATGTGCACACATCTTTTCAGGGGATTGATATTTTATGAATTTGGGATTTTTACCCAAGTACATGATAGGCTCTTCTATTTGTTCACATACTTCTTTTTTGTCCTTCAAGTATGACTCAAGGAATTTTTTTCATATTAGTCTTCAACATTTTTTATTAGGTTTATTTATAGGTAATTTTTCTTTTTTGACACTACTATAAATGAGATCATTTCTACCATTGCAGTTTTTAATTTATTGTTTTTATATATTCTATAAAAGCCATAGATTTCTATGTGTTTGATTTTACTTTCCACCTCCAAGTGCTGAGCAAGCATCCGGGCATCTTCCCTTTGTAAGACTGCTTTCCCCCAGGGCAGCTTTGAAATCTCTTCTGAACCCCCTTTATCTGGTCCTCCAGTTAACAAAGAGAAAGAGAGTAGGTCGTCACCTCTTAGTTGCTTCAGGTTACAAATGACATATTTCTTTTATTTATTTATTTTTTGAGATGGAGTCTCGCTCTGTCACCAGGCTGGTGACAGTGGCCCAATCTCGGCTCACTGCAACCTCCACCTCTCAGGCTCAAGCGATTCTCCCACCTCAGCCTCCCAAATAGCTGGAACTACAGGCGTGTGCCACCAGGTCCAGCTAATTTTTTATCTTTAGTAGAGACTGGGTTCCACCCTGTTGGCCAGGATAGTCTTGATCTCTTAACCTAGTAATCCACCTACCTCAGCCTCCCAAAGTGCTGGGATTACTGGCCTGAGCCAGCACATCCAGTTACAAATGACATGTTTCATTTCTGCTCACATTCCATCATCTACAATTCAGCTGACGCCCATGCCTACCTGCAAGAATACTGGGAAATACAGCCTTAACTTGTGCCTAGAAAAGAGAGAGCAATGAATGTCTACCTCAAGACTCTACTGGAATGTAAGTACAGGGATTTTCTACAAGTACAGGGATTTTGTACTTTAAAGAATCTCAAATATACTTTGAACATCTCCTAGTATGCAGCAGGTGCTTAACAAAGAAGTGTTGTTATACAATGCATATGTCTTTAACATGAAAATATCTATCTCAGCCTACCATGTTTATCAGTGAAGAGACACTAAAGGCATTCACATTAAATTCCAGATCAAGGTAAAGATGTTCACTCTTACCTTTTGTATTTAACACTCTGTGGAGATATTCACCCATGCAAATAGTAAATATTTTAGGGATCATGGGCCACACAGCCAATGTTTAAACTCTACTCTAGACAAATACATGAGCAAATGGGTGTGACTGTGTTCCAATTAAATGTTATTTGTAAAACCAGTTCCTGGGTGGATTTGGCCTAAAGGTCATAGTTTGCAAATGATTACTGTAGATCAGATTTGTCAGCAAGACAAATAAAGGTTTAGGTAAAATTATTGCCATTTGCAGGTGATACAGTGTTATGTCTGGAATGTCTAAAAGAAACCATTTTAAAACTAGTGAGAATAATAAGAGAATTCAGTATGAATTTTTCGGTGGTGGGAGACAAGACAAATTTAATATAATATAAATTTTAAATATATAGAAAAACTGAAAAATAAAAGCAATGTGGGGAAACTAGCTATACTAGATATATACCAAAAGACTCAGTAATTTAAACTATGTATTATTGCCATAGGACTCGAAATAATAGGAATTTTAGAGATAGACACTATGCATACAGAACTTATGATATTAAAAGGGTGGCATTATAAACCAATGACGAGAAAAATAAAATATTCAAAGAATGGTATTGGGAAAATTAGACAGCAACTGGTGGGGGGGAAACAAAAAGTTGCATTCGCAGTTTGTACCTCCCATATGGTTGAATTGCAAACAGATTAAAATTTAAATATGCAACACACCACGAAAGCATCAAATTACAGAAGGAAACATGGGATAACCCTCCATTGAACTAATGCACACAGAGAGATTTTCTAACTATAATACAATATGTAGAAATGATAGACATATTTCATGCCATAAAAATCAAAACTGGCCGGGCGCAGTGGCTCACACCTGTAATCCCAGCACTTTGGGAGCCCAAGGCGGGTGGATCACGAGGTCAAGAGATCAAGACCATCCTGGTCAACATAGTGAAACCCCGTCTCTACTAAAAATACAAAAAATTAGCCGGGTGCGGTGGCGCGTGCCTGAAATCCCAGCTACTCGGGAGGCTGAGGCAGGAGAATTGCCTGAACTCAGGAGACGGAGGTTGCGGTGAGCCGAGATCGCGCCATTGCATTCCAGCCTGAGTAACAAGAGCGAAACCCCGTCTCAAAAAAAAAAAAAAAAAAAAATCAAAACTGCCTCACAAAAACAAAATCAATTGATTAATTTAAAGGTAGAAAATACTTGCATCTTAGATCACAAAGTGTATTAGTTTGCCAGGGTTGTCATAACAAAATACCGTAGACTGGGTAGCTTAACAAACAGGAATTTAATTTTTACAGTTCTAGAGGATAGAAATCCAAGATTAAGATATTGGCAGGTTCAGTGTTTTTTGAGGTCTCTCTTCTTGGCTCACAGATATCTACCTTCTTGTTTCCTCGTATGTTCAACTGTGTGAGTTGTCTGTGTTCTAATCACTTTTTCTTATAAGGACACCAGTCATGTTGGATTGCGGCCCACCCATACGACCTTATTTTCCCTTAATTAATTCTTTTAGCCCATCTCCAAGTACAGTCACCTTCCGATGTACTGGGAGTTAGGACTTCAACTTAGAAATTGTGGAAGGACATAATTCAACCCATAACACAAAGAAAGGACTAATCTTGCTTATATACGCAGAACTTCCCAGGAATGCACAGAGCACCCTCTTTTCTCTCCTCTTACATGGTTTGTAGTAATCATTGTTAAACTATGACCTTTAGGCCAAATCCACCCTGGAACTGCTTTTGCAAATAACATTTAATTGGAACACAGTCACATCCATTTGCTCATGTATTGTCTAGAGCAGAGTACTATAGTTTAAACAAAAGCTGTATGGCTCATGATACCTAAAATATTTGCTATCTAGTCATTTACAGAAAAAGTTTGAGAACCTGTGGACTAGGGCACAGCCAGGCAGGCGGTTAGGGAATATGTAGGCAACATAGGGATAAAAGCTGAAGAGTTAGGCCAGGTTTCATTAGGGATAAGGTGATAGATCCCAGTGTGCCTGGGATAGTGCCAGTTTACATTTATTATTCCAGCACACTTAGTAATGGTATTAATCATAAAAGTGCCCTCCATTGAACAATAAATGATATGGCCACTGTTACGGGTTGAATTTTGTTCCTCGAAAAGATATAATTGAGGTCTGTATCCCCAGCACCTGTGAATATAACCTTAGGTGGAAGTAGGGTCTTTGCAGATATGATCAAAATAAGATGAGGTCATTAAGGTAACCTGTATCCAATGTGACTGTTGTCCGTATAAGAAGAGATAAATTTGGACACAGACACACACAGGGAAAAGAGTACTATGTGAAGACACAGAAATGCAGACACAGAAGGAAGATGGCCATGTGATGACAGAAGCAAAGATTGGAGTGATGCATCCAGAAGACAAGGAGCACCAAGGATTTCTTTATACACCAAGCCTAGAAGAAATGAGAAAGGATTCTTCTCTAAAGCCTTCAGAAGAAGCATGGTTCTGCTGATATCTTCATTTCAAACTTCTATTCTCCGTAACTATAAAAGAATACATTTTTGCTGTTTTAAATCAACCAATATATGGTACAGTCATGCACTGCATAATGATATTTCAGTCAACCACAGACTGCATATATGATAGTGGCTTTATCAGATTATAATAGAGCATATATAGAAGCCTGATACATGGCACTTGATATTGGCATTGCTGATCAAGTAGGGGAAATGAGTGATATTCAGTAACAGTGCTGGGACACTTAGTTTTCCGTATGAAAACCGTATATATAAATAAATAATAATATATGCCATCTAGCTTTGTACACTCTATGATAAGTACGTAAGTACTTATAGAGAGTAAGTACTATAGAGACGAAGTACACCCTATGATAGCGAAACAACAATCACCTGACAACACATTTCTCAGAACATATTTCATTGTTGTGTAAAGCATGACTGCATTTTTTTACAGCAGCCCTGGGAAATTAAGACAGTCACCTCAATCAATGAGGAAAATAAGTGAGTACTCAGGGATTATCAGTTAGAATATTATGGATTAAAATGTAGACAAGCTAATAGATAAGGAGCTCAAACAACTCTATAGAAAAACATCTAATAATCTAATTCAAACTGGTCAAAAGATTTGAATAGACATTTCTCAAAAGAAGACATAGAAATGGCAAACAGGCATATGAAAAGGTAATCAACATCACTGATCGTCAGAGAAATGCAAATCAAAACTACAATGAGATATTATCTCACCCCCGTTAAAACAGCTTATATTCAAAAGACAGGCAATAAAAAATGCTGGCGAAGATGTGGAGAAAAGGGACCCTGATACACTGTTGGTGGGAATGTAAATTAGTACAGCCATTATGGAGAAGTTTGGAAGTTCCTCAAAACACTAAAAACAGTGCTACCATATGATCCAGCAATACTACTGCTGGATATATACCCAAAACGAACGACATCAGTATATCGAAGAGATGTCTCCATTCCCATGTTTGTTGCAACACTGTTCACAATAGCCAAAATTGGATGTAACCTAAGTGTCCATCAACAGGTGAATGGATAAAGAAAATGTGATATATATTCACACTAGAGTACTATTCAACTATAAAAAAATAGTGAGATCCTGTCATTTGCAACAACAAATGAAGGCCATTATGCTCAGTGAAATAAGGTAGGCACAGAAAGACAACCATCACATCTTTTCACTTATTTGTGGGATCTAAAAAATCAAAACAACTAAACTCATAGAGAATAAAAAAATGATTAGCAGAAGCTGGGATGAATACTAGGGGAGAGGTGGTGGTGGAGGGAGGGGAAGAGGGATGGTTCATAGGAACAAAAAACATAGTTAGAAAGAATGAATAAGACCCAGTATTTGATAGCACAACAGGGTGACGATAGACAATAATAATTTAATTGTACATTTAAAAATAACAAAGTACAATTGAATTGTTTGTGACACGAAGGATAAATACTTGAAGTGATGGAAACCTCATTTTACGTGATGTGCTTATTTCACATTCCATGCCTCTATCAAAACATCTCATGTACCCCATAAATATATACACCTACTATGTACACAAAAATTAAAAACTTTCAAAAAAGAAAATAAAATGTAGAAAAGCTAAAGGTGAGGATACCACTTAAGATGCTATAAAAATTAGAATACACCAGAATAAATTAGGGCACTGTTACAAACTGACTTAAACCAATTTAGTGAGGTTTCTTTTTGATGTTATTTTTGCCAGAGATAGGTAGCCTCATATGCTATCAGATTTTTTAAAAATTAATGACTTCAGCTGGGCACAGTGACTCACCCTGTAATCCCAGCACTTTGAAAGGTCGAGGCGGGCAGATCACCAGGTCAAGAGATCGAGACCATCCTGGCCAACATAGTGAAACCCCGTCTCTACTAAAATACAAAAATTAGCTGGGCGTAGTGGTGTGCACCTTTAGTCCCAGCTACTCAGGAGGCTGAGGCAGGAAAATTGCCTGGAACCTGGGAGGTGGAGGTTGCAGTGAGCCAAGATCACGCCACTGCACTCCAGTCTGGCACCTGGTGACAGAGCAAGACTCTGTCTCAAAAGAAAAAAAAATAATAATAATGATTTCATGTTAATTTTATTTAGATTCTTCTTATTATATGTGGGGTTTTTTAGTAAAGTTTATATCAACCTGTGAATGATATATGAAATGCAAAGTCTGTTTAAAATGGAAAGATTATGTTCATCTTTCCTCCTCCGCATCCCATATCCCAGGTGGTATTTCACAATTATAGTTTCTGAATGGGTTCAGAACATGCCACCCCAAAAAATGTTGCTCTGGCATATTGATTATTTTGAGCTGAAAGCACTTGAAAATCAGCAGATGCAGGAAGAGCTCTCTGACCTCACCCTTTCTACCTAAAAGCATGTCATGGAATTTCCCATGAGAAAGGTATTTGCCCTTTATCAGGAAAAGAACAGTCTTACCACCAGATAAGAGAAGTGCACTCTGAAATGGATCTGTGCAAACCAACCTACTAAAAATCTATTATTTTCCATTAGTTTCCTCCATATTATTTCCTAGTCACTTACCACAATTTACTGCTCGTACTCCAAACTCTTTCTTTTCACTTCTCTACAAATTTATCATTTCTTTGTTTAAAGTATGTAAGTTCCATGAAAACTCCTGTGTGCATGTAAAAGTATAATAAAATTTGTATACTTTTCTCCTGTTAATTTGTTTTCTGTATGTTTAATTCTTAGGCCCAGCTACAGAATCTACAGGGAAGAGGGACATTTTCCTTCCCTACATTTCTTTTTTTTTCTTTTTCCTGAGACAAAGTCTCACTCTATCACCCAGGCTGGAGTGCAGTGGCATGAATTCAGCTCACTGCAACCTCTGCCTCCTGGGTTCAAACGATTGTCCTGCCTCAGCCTCCCGAGTAGCTGGGAATACAGGCATGCGTCACCACGCCTGGCGAATTTTGTGTTTTCAGTAGAGACATGGTTTCACCATGTTGGCCAGGCTGGTCTCAAACTCCTGACTTCAGATGATCCATCTGCCTTGGCCTTGCAAAGTCTTGGGATTACAGGCATGAGCCACTGCGCTCAGCCTTCCTGCCCTACATTTCAAACCAAATTCTGCCAGACATGCAAATATTTTGTAGCAAACAGACATGGCGTATCCTTGCAAATTTGTGAAATTCTACCTCTCTGCCTTTTTAGTCTCTCTGACAAGACAGATTCACTGCATGAAAGCTTCACTTGATACACATGAACTAAATTTTAGTGCCAGGTTCAGCTAACCTTGGGAATGAGACTTCTGAATGTTTATTAAAGGCAGCACACTTTTCCAAATAAAGCCCTGGGAGCAGGTGACC
This sequence comes from Leontopithecus rosalia, assembly GCA_028533165.1. Lineage (NCBI taxonomy): Eukaryota > Metazoa > Chordata > Mammalia > Primates > Cebidae > Leontopithecus > Leontopithecus rosalia. The sequence goes on along the minus strand of JAPYYA010003757.1, from coordinate 4,017 downwards.
ACTCAGAGGGTTTCACCTGCTCATGCAGGGCTAGAGGTGCGTATTTATTCTTTCTCACCAGTGTCTGTGAATTGAATTACCATTCATTTCACCATTGAAAAATAATTTCTAAGAGGTAATATGTAAACTATTAAATCTTCTTGTGTTGTTCTGACATGAGACAACAATGAAACTAAAACAGGGAAGCATACGCATTAGACCATTCAAATGCTAATTAACCACACCTGCAGTATGAATGCCTAATTAGAACATTAGGAAGTTAACCAATAGTGTAGGATTAAATATCACCCCAAGGTATTAGAAAGTAAACTAGAGACAATATAGCAGACCTGACCCAAGGGTGTAAGATGGTAGCTTTTCCTAGCTGACTCCATTTTTCTGAAAACAGAGCAGAGGAATGGGCTTAAGCTGAAATTTCATGCATTTAGTCAAATCAAGGAAGTGTCTGATAGGCTCTGATAATCTGCTACTATGATATACATCTGCGTCAATGTATGTATGAGATCCCACCTGGAAGCAGGGGCTGAATGTCCTGTGGAACATCCTTCCAGTTTTAGAAGTAGCTTATTGATGATGTGCGTGCAGTAACCATTTTTGGATATTAAAAAATTAGTGTTGTTGATTTTGTCCTACGTATGTATATTGTTGTCCTATATATGTATTTTGTCTTCTTTGTGTGCTACTGTGGCTAAATATATCTATTTGTGTTGGTTTTCTTTGTGATCATATGTATCAAAATAACTATTGTGAACTTTCTCTTATCTTCTACTAAAAATAAGAATCTTTGAAAATATATAAAAAATTCTATTTCATACCAGACACAACTGGAGATGTGATCATTTTATTAATGTATCTCCCCTCCTACAGCATGCTGTGAAATTTCCACACTCCATTTAACTTCCATAGGCATCTGTTCGCATGTAAATAACTCCCAGGATACCTAAGTTTCTTTGATGATTTACTCCAATTTAAAACTAATTATTATACATTCTTAATTGTGAGACTTAGTTACATGAAAAGGATGGTTTGCCTGATTTTAATTCAAGATTTGTAACACCTGTAATTTAACACAGAGCAATGTCCTATTTCACTTTTGATAAAACAGAGTGATTATTATTTGCTATTAGCTAATGAATATCTCAACTGAAATTGAGAAACATCTTTAAATTTAGGAGATTTGATTTTAATTTGGGGATTTTTTGTGGGACCAAGTAATAGCAACAATTCTAATGGGAATGATTCTAGGTTCCAGAAGGCAGAATTATATTTCTAGGCGAACCAAAATTATATGTTTTTAGCATAATATCCTCTAGGGTAATGGCAATGATATTGAAGAGGCAATGGAGTATAACGGGGAAAAAAAACTCTCAGGATGTAAAGGGAGAATTAAAAGACTGTTGCTGCTATGAAATTCACTTAGCTTCTTTGTGATTCAGCTTTGTTTTATTTAAGGATGGGGTAATTAAAGCTTACAAACATCACAGAATGTTTGTGAAGTCCAATGAGATAATATATATGACATTAATTCCATTACTTCTTTGTTGTTCCCTCCATATTTTGAGATCAACCTTAAACTCTTCTATTGATTACCTTCTTCTCCCTTTTTATAATCTCCCTTCTTACACCCGTTTCCCCCCACCCACACACACACACAGAGAGAGAGAGAGAGAGAGAGAGATTAATGGGCATCTTCCCTCAAGTGCATTTGTGTTTTAAAAGATTTTACCTAAATTGGGCAAGTCTATAGTGGTAGATTCCTCAAATTCTATCAGGAAAAGAGAAATTTATTTGGGGACAAGTGTGTGCCTCAAATCATACCACAAAAGGAATCATGAACTCAAGAGAATTTTCCTTACTTCTAGTATACTAGGAACTAATTATTTGAACTTTTCTTTATATATTTTATTTAATACATATATATTATGTTTTATTTAAAATATATAAATAAATATTTAAATATTTTTATTTATTTTTATTTAAAATAGTACTCTAAAGTCACCATTATTGTAAAAAGAATCCATGGATGTAGTGTTCCAGGAGGCAGGAAATTTTCTGTTAAGAGTCATATAGTAAGTAGGTAAAGCATTGTGGGCTATACAATCTGTCACAACTATTCACCTAAGCATTATAACTCCAAAGCAGCTATAGGTGATATGTAAAGGAATGGGCATGGCTATGTCACATTAAAACTTTACTTACGAAAATAGGCTGTGAGCTGGATTTGGCTCACAGATAATAGTTTTCTGATACCTATAGTATTCCATCTCTCCTGCGTCCTTCCTTCTTTTCCCAATCATCCAAAAAGTAGAATGTTTCACAGGAGAAGAGATATTAAACACTATAAATATATAGTTGATTCCCACTTGTCCTTTTTAATTTGACCCCAAAGAATATGCAGAAATTCTGTGGCCTTGTCTTCCCCATGCTCAGCCCCTAAGGCAAGCGTGATGCCCATGAGTTGTCCTACGGCCAACTGAAATAATGATCAGGGCCAAACCCGGACAAATCCTTCCTTTCCTCTCTTTAGTGAAGGCTCAGGATCTCAGACGCAAGGGTAGGGACACTTGTAATTCCTGCTTGGAAGTTGGTAGCTCCATTCTTTCTCTGGCTGAAATTAAGGTATCTATGAATGTGTCTGCTTTCAGTGCATTTGAAACCCCATAGTTTAGTGTACCAGCACTTCCTGAGAACTGACTGCTTGCAAAACTGTATGAGAATGCAAAATAAGAGACACATATCCTCAAGGATCTGTCTACTTGGGGAAGCAGAACACACACACACACACACACACACACACACACACACGAAAAATACTAAAAACACAAAGCCAAACATCATCAAAGTACGTCTTTATAAAGTAGAAGCTCACAGCGTCAGTGCTAAGAGGAAACTCTGTACGGGAATGATCACAGTTAGGTAATACATCCTAGAGCAAGCAAGATGGAATGACATTTTCCCCTCCCCTCATTCCTACCGAAACAGAAGAAAAAAATATATTTCAGGAAAAAGAAATGCCTAATTCCTTTGATAACAATGCTTCCCTTAAGTTGAATGGTGGCAAGAACCCTGAACTGCTGAAAAAGGTGAAATAATAGTAACATCTTACTATCAGGTTTATTTCAAATTTCATATATAATTCAGTTGGGCCAAAAAAATTGATTGCCTGCTCTAAACCCAAACCCTACTTAACCTTCAAATCCCGCACATCCCATTTGTTGACATTCAGTGTGCATTTCAAAGTCTACATGAGATTATAAAATTTTAGAAATTATATTTGAGATATAACTTGAATTTTTCCTTCACATTATATTTTCAAATTTATATTAAGTTTCATGAATGTAAGTAAACGTTTTATATATAAACATTGAATAAAAATATATTGAGGTAATTGTCCATTTAAAAATAACTAAGAGTATAATTGGATTGTTTGTAACACAAAGGATAAATTCTTGAGGAGATGGATACCCCATTCTTTAGGATGCGCCTTTTTCACATTGCATGCTTGTAACAAAACATCTCATGTACCCCATAAATATTTACACCTATGTACCCACAAAAGTTAAAAATTTTAAAAAGAAAACACATTGAGAAATACATACATTCTATGAAGTTTGCCTATTTAAACTTCATATTCAACTGCATGCCTTTTATAATGAAGGATAGTCTTTTTCTTAAATTCTTCTCAACTACCAAATTTGACCATGCCAGCTTTTTTGTTTTGTTTTGTTTCTGTGTTTGTGTTTTTGTTTTTTTTTTGGAACCTACCTGACACAAAAATATCCAGCATATGTGATGGGTTAAACTATGTGGGAGGCCCTCCCCACCTATGCATGAATGGATAGAAGGATCAAGTGAGCGCTTGTCTTTTGTAATGTTCCCAAGGCTTGATTCTGAAATGGTCCTCTTGGTCCAGCCAATAATATATAGCCTTTGCATTGCTTTGCATTCTTCTCCTCCTCTCCTCTCCTCTCCTCTCCTCTCCTCTCCTCTCCTCTCCTCTCCTCTCCTCTCCTCTCC
>JAPYYA010003756.1:0-12509 GCA_028533165.1 Leontopithecus rosalia | reverse complement strand
CCATTTGACCCAGCAATCCCATTATTGGGTATATATCCAAAGGACTATAAATCGTTCTACTATAAGGACACATGCACACGAATGTTCATTGCAGCACTGTTTACAATAGCAAAGACCTGGAACCAGCCCAAATGCCCATCGATGATTGACTGGACTGAGAAAATGTGGCACATATACACCATGGAATATTATGCAGCAATCAAAAATGATGAGTTCGTGTCCTTTGTAGGGACATGGATGAATCTGGAGAACATCATTCATAGCAAATTGACACAAGAACAGAAAATGAAACACTGTATATTCTCACTCATAGGTGGGTGATGAACAATGAGAACACATGGACACAGGGAAGGGAGTACTACACACTGGGGTCTATTGTGGGCAATAGGGGAGGGACCGCGAGGCGGGAGCTGGGGAGGGATAGCATGGGGAGAAATGCCAAATGTGGGTGAAAGGGCGGAAGGCAGCAAAACACACTGCCACATGTGTACCTATGCAACTATCTTACATGTTCTGCACATGTACCCCAAAACCTAAAACGCAATAAAAAACAAAAAAGACAAAAAAAAGAAATCTGTATATTAAAAAATACTGTTAAAAATTATTGATCCTATTTTCTAGCTCTCTATTACTTTAATGCCATATGCTCTCATTTTTATATTCAAACAACATATATACTTTAAATTTTTGTCAACTCCAAAGAGGTGAAAATATATACTTCAATATTATACAAAAATATTAGTATCAAATATTAAATAGCAATATTAAATATTAACATGCAGTAACATGTACTTATTTTACTTTTTTTGAGACAAGTTTCACTCTTCTTGCGCAATCTGGATTGCAATGGTGCCATCTTGGCTCACTGAAACCTCTGCCATCTGGGTTCAAGCAATTCTCCTGCCTCAGCCTCCCGAGTAGCTGTGATTACAGGCACGTGCCATAACACCTGACTAATTTTTGTATTTTTAGTAGAAATGGTGATTGCCATATTGGTCAGGCTGGTCCTGAACTCCTAACCTCAAGTTATCCACCTGCCTTAGCCTCCCAAAGTGCTGGGATTACAGGCTTGAGCCACTGCCCTGGCTGGTATGTGCTTTTACTCCTAGCTACCTGGAGGCTGAAGAGGGAGGGTTATCTGAGCTCTGGAATTTGAGCACACAGAGAGACCCCATCTCTTTTTTAAAAAGATAGCAATACTCAACTCATTTACAATTTATTTTATGTGCTATCTATTTATAATTTCAGGTGGCTTATAAAACTAAAATAAAAAATTGGATAATTATACTTAAAAACAGAATAGAGGCCATATAATGAAAGTGTAATGAGTAGTTAAGGGCAAACACTTGAGATGGCCTAATTATTACTGATTGTTACTAAGTTGAGCTGCTAATAACAATTAGATAATTATGCTAAGTCCAACAGCATTCATTTACATTTGTCTCTAAGGATCAAAGGTTGCAAATTCTTGGCCTTAGGATTAGATTCAGCTTGCAAATAAGTTTTATTTGGCAGATACAATGCTTTCAAAGAGATATGATTCTAAATGCATTTAAGCAAGATATGGTCCCCACAAGTCACAAAAATGTTAACAAACTCTCTTGAATGGAGTTTAATGTAAAGGTATCTGCAACCTTGCCATATTCGAAAAATGCTTTATTTGTACTAAACACAATAAATAACTTATTTAAATCATATACAAAGACTTTGGGTAATATTTTCAAGGGCAGTTTTTAAAAAGATGTGATATTCTGGTTAATAATACTGCCCGTTTCTGTGAAGGCTCAAGACATGCTGACAGATAAAAAGGCTCTAGTATTAACTCTCTAGCTAAGTTACTATAAGAAGAAATGTTGAAAATTGTAAAGCATTATAGATTCACATCACATGAAACTGTTTTCATCAGTTATTAAATATCTCCAGTTAGTCTTCTACAAATGCTAATTTGTAATTTAAATATTAATTCATTTAATATTCACCACAGTTCTGTGAGGTAGATACTGTTATTATATCCATTTTGGACAGAGATTAAGTTACTTACCCAGGGTGATACAGGTGGCCTCGTGGTGAGCTAGGGTTTGGAACCAGGTTGCCTGGCAGGAATTCAAGCTCTTAACCCCACAGAATAGTAAAGTGAAAGTTGTATGTTTAGGATACCAGAAATGAAGACCACAATGTATTATTCAACAATGAACACTTAAGAGCTGGACTCATACTTTTGTCCTGATAGGTCGAGCTCCACTTTAGTGGGCATTACCAAAACAAATTAAATTTTTCTTCACCTCCGTATGATAAGCTTCTTTGAGAGATTCTACTTCTGCTGACAATTTCTTGATTTCTGCTTGCATTCTTGCTTCTAAATGAGCTTCACGTACTTTAGAAGCCCCCAATTCTTCAGCTAAATGGTTCCCATGAGCATCCTAAAAAGTAACATATTGAGTAAAAGCTATAAAACTTGTTTACTTGGTTATGGCTAAACCAATCCAGTGCATTAATGAAAGTAGTTTAATTTTTATATTATATAAACGCAGACGGCCAGGCGCGGTGGCTCACGCCTGTAATCCCAGCACTTTGGGAGGCCAAGGTGGGTGAATCACAAGGTCAAGAGATCGAGACCATCCTGGTCAACATGGTGAAACCCCGTCTCTACTAAAAATACAAAAAATTAGCTGGGCACGGTGATGCATGCCTGTAATCCCAGCTACTCAGGAGGCTGAGGCAGGAGAATTGCCTGAACCCAGGAGGCGCAGGTTGCGGTGAGCCAGGATCGTGCCATTGCACTCCAGCTTGGGTAACAAGAGCGAAACTCTTGTCTCAAAAAAAAAAAAAAAACACAGACACGAAGTTAACTTATTAAATGGTATGCTTTAAAATCTAGACATTTCAGAGACTACTAATGGGAGAGTATTAATGTAATTGTTTACTGTCATAATAAAATAGATGTTCACTAACCAATGCTTTCCATAAAATGAATTATTAATAACCACAGGACACTAAACCCTGGCCAGTAACAGTCTACTGTTAGGTATGCCTATACATTTTTGCTCACTATATATATTTTCTGTTTATCAAGAATCAGTTGTGTTTTTATTCAAACTTATTTGTACTAATTTAGGTAACTGTGCTTGCAATTTTAATTAGTAATTTTATTATAGATTATGAACATGATAAAATAAGCAAATGAAAAGTTTTTATCCAAAAACTAAGTTGTATGTTTTGAAATAGCTCAGTGAATAAGTCATGAACATTTTGCTATCCAATTAGAAACACTCAAAATAGTTATAAAATATTGTAGGAGGTCCCATAAAAATATAACATGTTATATTCTGATTCACTTACATATGTCTTTTAATTAATTCTTCCTTCACTTTAAAGAAAGCAAAATTGGAAACTACAGATGATCTAGTGTGGTAAAAGACCAGGTAGGATTCTAGTTATGTGAGAAAGACTAGGTAGAATTCTAATCAAATGACTCATACAAAAAGAACCAAGGTTTGGCCCTACATCAAAGGAGAAACATATCAATATATATATATATTAGTTTTGGGTTAAAATATTTAAAACACTGTCAATGAAAAAATTCCTCACTTTCACTTTTTAAAGTGAGCTTAGCTTATCAAATAACAACCAATTGTACTATACTTAGATACTATTGATAAAGGCAGAAACGAGATAAAAGTAGATAGGTTCCCTTTTCCTAGTAGAACCAGAAATGTACAATCTATCTATCTCTAGTAAACATTCTCTATGCATGCTTTACTGGTCTAACCATCCAGAAATGTGAATAACAACATAGGTAGGTGTAACCAAAATTAAAGGTAAAATTTTTTTAACTCAATTCCTATGTTAAATTAGTAACCCCAATGGAAAGCAGAATATTTTTGCAAAATGCATTTTTCTTAAAGCCTAAATAATTAACCCAAGTATACTAATTTAAACAGTTTTAAGCCAAGTAGTTAACTTCCTACCAAATACTGGGAAGGTAAAATTTACATTAGTACTCTTGCTTTTTAAAAGCACTTTACCCCCCCAATAATTCTGAACTACAGGTTTCCTAAAAGTTAAAAATTTAGATAGTTCTCATTTTTAAAAGTCACTAATTTTTACTCAAAAGAGATTTGCTTTATTTTTTCAAGTAAGAGCTCAAACTCACTTAAAAGTCTGAAAGTGCTCTATAACTCAATTTATTGAGAACTAGTTAGCCAAAACTCAGATCTGAATGACTTCCTAGTTATATTACAAAGTTATCTATATATGTAGCACAGTTCATTATTTTCTAAAATTGTGGTAAAATATACACAAAATTGACCATTTTAACCATTTTAAGTGTATAATTCAGTGGGATTAAGTACATTCACACTGTTGTACAAGTTCATTTTTGCAAGTACTATATTCTATGGTTCAAAAAAGTGAATGCTAAAAAGTTGTAGATTTCAGAAACATAAGATTATTTAAAATAGGGATTACTTTCTCTTTAGAGAGTTGCTTTATGTCCTCCAGTTCACTAGAGAGCCTTTCTATTTCTCTCTGTGCTTGGACTTGTTGACGACGAGCCTCCACCAATTCTGTATGAGAGTTCTGCATCTGCTCCCGGGTTAGCCTCAATTCTTGCCCCAAATCTCTAGTCTCCTGGTACTGAGTAGCAATGTACTGTTCCTGCTCTTTCATAACCTGAAAAGCACAAGGTATTTGTAGGTTTCAGAATGAAATATGCAGATTACCTATTTCTTATTCTGATTTAATAAGTAAATTCCCCCCTTCCAACAAAATTCTTATAAAATTTAACATACAATGAGTATCACACACTGTGAAACTGATACTAAAAAAAAAATTCTAATAAGAAAACGACAAAAACACCATAATAAAATTGGGACTGTTATTGATATATATTACATGACTATAACATATACAAGCCATATAATCTTTTATCATTTTGAATGTAACATTTATGACAGAAAAGAAAAAGAGAAAAAAGAAGTTAACATTTAATTATCTATGTGAAAGACAGAGAATATATTGATGTAGATATATTCTTCCTCCTCCTCCCCCACGCCCCTCCTTTTTTTTTTGATACAGGCTCTTGCTCTGTTGCATAAATTGGAGTGCAGTGGTGTGATCACAAATCACTGCAGCCTTGACCTCTCAGGCGCAAGCATCCCCCCACCTCAGCCTCCCAAGTAGCTGGGACCACAGGCATGCATCACCACAACTAGCTAGTTTTTTAATGTTTTTGTAGAGACACAGGTTTCATTGCTATGTTGCCCAGGCTGATCTTGAATTTCTGGGCTCAAGTGATCCTGCCAACTCGGCCTCCTAAAGTGCTGGGATTAGAGGTGTGAGGCACCATACCTGACCCTAAATTCACTTTTTAAAAAGGCAAGTGGTAGAATGAATTCACCAGTCAACACGCATGCATACTAATGATAAGAAGTCATCAAACTTCATCTGGCAATCCAATGGACTTGGTCTCAATAATGTACAATTATTTATTTACCCATTCATTTGATGGAGTTCCTAATGGGCAAAACACTGTATCTTATTGATAGCTGACTCTTCAATTCTATTACATAGTAGGTTCTCAATAAATACTTGTCAACCATATAAGCGTATGTTGTAGATTTACTATATGAGAGATACCAGAGGCCTGTATATAGAGCTAAATAAGACATTGTCCTTGCCTATACTTAGACCATCAGAAGAATATTTTATTTTATTTATTTATTGTTTTTCTTTTTGAGAAAAATATTTTAAAAGGTCAAAGAAACTAACAGGTTTCTGGCACAAATAACTAGACTAAAAACAGTTATGGAACAGTTTCTGTATATTTTAAAACCAAACAGGTTTAAAACATAAAGATTCATTTCACTCAACAGAGACTACCACTTGTTCCTTAGGTGGAAATAATTTGCTTACACTCTCTGTTTCTTTCATCCTTTGTTGCGTTCTTTCAATTTCTTTTTTCAGTTGACTTATCTCCTGTTCATTTTGTAGCATTATAAACTCTTTTTCTCGAAGCTGTTCTTTAGCATTTTGTAATTTGTCATTCAAACTTTCTATCTGAATTTTAAACAGATAAGCAGTATTAGTAAAACTAATGAAAAATAATTTAATCATAGCTGTGTTCCAAGTAAGTCAAGTTTTAAACACTCATATCTAAAAGCAAAATATAAACATGTATTTTTCTTAAGACAATCATATCTTGGAAATAAGCACAGGAATTCTTGTTCTTGGACACTACCAGGATGGCGGAATAGAAGGTAACCCACTCATATTCCTCCACAACAAGGTGGAGGAATCTTGCACCCTCTCAGACTTCACCACTATACAATGTATCTATGTAACCAAAAACTACCTGTACCCCAAAAGTGATTGAAATTTTAAAAATTAAAGTAGAAGTTGTATTCTACCATTATATTAAATAGAGAAGACTTTTTTTTGTTTTAGCTTATAGAAGTGTGTAAATTACAAAATGAAAATTGTGTCTTCACTCTAGGCTTTCAATAATACCTAGAGATAAATAAAAACTGTTAATTTAAAATTGAAAAAAATAAAGAATCCTGCACCTATCCATAGTCAAAAGTCTCTTTGCAGGAGCCTCAGGATTCAGGTAAGGAGTTTGTGAAACCCTGGTAGAGATGAAGACCTAGGAGGGTTATTTTGAGAGCACAGACAGAAAGCTGCTAGGTGGCTGATATGCCAAGCTTGCTTCTGGGTTCAAGCCTGGAAACAGCCCAGTTCCCCAAGGGACTTGGTTACAGCTCCATTTGGCCTTGAGCCTATAAGCACAACCATCTGCAAAGGGGTCCATAAGGAATCGCGCATACCAGTGCTTTAGCAGAAAGGCTCTCTGCCTGCTGACATGTCTCACCAGTGAACTGGAAAGTTGCCTGGCGACTCTGCTCCAACTCTCATCAGCTGAGGTCTCAGCTCAGAGCTGCTCACACACAGACCCAAAGGGAGACTTGTCCTAATCCTGCAGGCTAGGAGTCTAAGCCTCCTTGAAAGGCTTGCCAACCTCTGTCCCACAGCAGATCCCAAGGGGACCCAGTCTCAGCTCAGACTCTCCTGCTGCAATCAGGGAACTATCCCCATATATGCAGGGACTTGCTGGGAGACACATGCCCCTCTGAAATAAGGAGACAGGCTCTCCAGCCTCTGTCCCACAGCAGATGCTAAGGGGATACAATCTCAGCTCCTCAGCAGCTGCCACTGCACACAGGGAACTATTCCATGTAGGCTGAGACTGCTGGCCCTGTCTGGGCCAACAACACAGGTTCTCCAGCCTCCATCCCACAGCAGATGCCAAGGAGGCCCAGTCTCAACTCTAGCTCTTCACACTGTAGTTGGGGAAATATCCTGTGAAGAAACTTGGTGAGTTATGTGTACCCCTCTAAGCTGAGACTGGGTTCTCCAGGGTCCACTCCACAATATATCCCAAGATGGCCAGTCCAACTCCAGTCCCTCTCATTGTAACTAGAGACTCATCCCACCTGTAAAATGATCTGCTGGGAAACATGCCCTTCTGGGCCACTAGGACAGCCTTCTGGACCTACATCCCTGGCAAGCATTCCCACAGCCTTAGTATGTAACTTGAGTCTTTCCCAGGTCCATGTGGGCTGGAAAGCCATGTCAACCTTGGAGCCCTCATAAGACATGCAGCAAGCCTGGATGTAGATCATCCTCTAGGGCTCAACAGCTGCAGTGATCACAGCCTCAGGGAACATAAAAGCCAGTTTGCTTAGAATTCCTGAGGGCCTCCCAAAAAGGACAAGCACAAACAAAGCCAGACTGCAAAGACTAAAATAAATACCCAGTCACTGAATATGCAGATGTCATTGCATGTCTACAAGCATCAAGAACATTCAAGGAAATGCAACCTCACCAGATGAACAAAATAAGGCACCAGAGAGTAACCCTAAAGTGATGAAGATGTGTGATCTCTCAAAGAACTAAAATAGCTATTTTAAGGGAGTTCAATAAACTATAAGAAGACACAGAGAATCAATTGAGAAATTTACCAGAGAAATTTACCAGTGAATAAAATGATTTTTAAAAAATCAAACAAAAATTTTGGAGCTGAAAAATATAACAAATGAAGTAAAAAATGAAATAAAGAGCATCAACAGCAGAATGGGTCAAACAGAATCAGTCAGCTTGAAGATGGACTATTTGAAAGCATATAGTCAGAGCTGAGGATGGTGGCTCATACCTGTAGTCCAGGTACTCAGTAGGCTGGAAGGATTGCTTGAGCCCAGGAATATGAGACCAGACTGGGTAACATAGTGAAACTCCATCACTAAAAAAAAATATTATTTTCAACTAACCAGGTGTGGTGGCATGCACCTGTAGCCCCAGCTACTCATGAGGTGGAAGTGTGAGGATCCTTTGAGCCCAGGTAGTCAAGGCTACACTTAGCTATAATTGTGCCACCTCACTCCATCTCTGGGTAACAGAGATCCCATGTTTGATAAATAGTAAATAAATAGAATATACAGTGAGAGGAGGAAAGAAAGAATAAAAAGGAATGAACAAAGCATATAGGATCTTTGAGACAACGTCAAAAGAGCAAATATTTGAATTATTGGAGTTAGAGGGAACTGAAAAAGACAAAGCTTTTTAAAAGAAACAGAAAATTTTCCAAACCTGAAGAAAGATATAAGTAGGCAGGTATAAGGAGGTCAAAGATCGCTAATAGATTCAACCCAAATAATAACACCCTAAGACTTATTATAATAAAACTCTCGAAGATCAAAGACAAAGACAGGATCCTGAAAGCAGTGAGAGAAAAGAAGCAAATAATATAAGAGGAAGATCCAATATACCTGGTAGCAGACTTCTCAGCAGAAATCTTACAGACCAGGAAGAAGCAAGATGGTGTACTCGGTGTTGAACAAAAAAAACCTGTCAACCATGAATACTGTGCCAAGCAGAGTTATCCTTCAGAAATGAAGAGATACTTTCCCAAGCAAAAGCTGAGGAAACTTATCACTACTAGACCTATACTACAATAAATGCCAAGGGGAGTACTTCAAACTTAAAGAAAAACAGACACTAATGTGACTGTTATACTAATACTGAAATCATGGTGTGCAAACCACTTACATCTTTAGTAAGAAGACTAAAAGATAAAATTATTAAATAATAATTACAACAATTTATTCAGAGATAGGTAACATAAAAATTTAACTGGAACACCAAAAATTCAAAACGTGGAAGGAGAAGGAGATTAAAGTATACAGGTTTTTAATTTTTTTTTTGCTATCAAAGTTAAGTTGATATCAGTTTTCAATAACTTATTAATAACAATAGGATGTTTTGTATGTGTCTCACCACAAAGCAAAAACCTGTGAGAGATATACTAAAAATAAAAAGTAACCAATTAATCACACTACCAGAAAAAAATCATTTAACCACAATGAAAGACAGTAAGTGGGAAAAAAAGGGGGAGTTACAAAACATCTAAAAGACAAGTAACAAAAAGGTACAGATCCTTACCTATCTGAATGTAACCAGACTAAATTTTCCATTTAAAACATACAGAGCAGGTGAATGGATTAAAAAACAAATCCAACTATATGCTTCCTAAAATAAATTCACTTCATAAAGACACACATAGACTGAAAGTAAAAGAATGTAAATAGATACTCCATTCAAATTGGAAATCAAAAAAGAGTAGAAATAGCTATACTTAGACAAAACCGACTTTAGATCAAAGACAGTAAAAAGAGACAAAGAAGGCCAATATATAATGATAAACGTCATGTTATTATATAACAGTATTATATAAGATTATATATATATATATTATCATTATATAAGAGATATAAAAATTATAAATACCTATGCACCCAGGCATATAGAGCTCCCAAGTATATAGAGCAATCATGAACAGATTAGGTGGCTGCAATAAAACAATAGTAGGGGACTTCAAAACTCCACTCTCAGTAATGGACAGATTGTCCAGATTTTAAAAAATCAAAAAAGAAACATCAGATTTCAACTATGTACTAGGCCAAAGAGGCATTTTGTAACTAACATTTACAGAACACTTCACCAACTGTCACTGAATATACATTATTTTCTTTCTTCTTTTTTGACAGGGTCTCACTTGGTTGCCCAGGCTGGAGTGCAGTGGCACAATCATAGCTCACTGTGGCCTCGACTTCCTGGGTTCAAATGATCCTCCCACCTTAGCCTCCCAAGTATCTGGGACCATAAGGGCATATCATCACACCTGGCTATTTTTCTTTCTTTCACTTTTTGTAGAGACAGGGTCCCACTATGTTGCCCAGGCTCACATTCTTATCATCACATGGAATATTATCCAGAATACATAAATATGTTAGGCCACAAAATAAGTCTCATCAAATTTTAAAAGATAGAGAACCTATCAAGTATATTATCTAACCACTTTGGAATAAAACTAGAAATCAATAACAAGAGGAACTTTGGAAATTATACAAATACATGAAATTTAAACAACATTCTCCTGAATGAACAAAAGGTGAATGAAGAATTCTTTTAAATATAATGTCTTAAAACAAATAAAATATGCACCTAAAGGTGCATATTAAAATTAAAAGCATTACTAAAAATATTATTACTCAAATCTAAGCAAAAAGAACACAGCAGGAGGCATCATACTACTGGACTTCAAACTATACTACAAGGATACAGTAATCAAAACAGCATGGTACTGGTACCAAAACAGAGATATAGACCAATAGAACAAAACAGAGGCCTCAGAGGCAACACAACATATCTACAACCATACAATCTTTGTGAACCTGACAAAAACAAGCAATGGGGAAAGAATTCCCTGTTTAACAAATGGTGTTGGGAAAACTGGCTACCTATGTGCAGAAAGCAGAAACTGGACCCCTTCCTGACACCTTACACTAAAATTAACTCCAGATGGATTAAAGACTTAAACATAAGACCTAACACCATAAAAACCCTAGAAGAAAATCTAGGCTAAATCATTCAGGACACAGGAGTAGGCAAGGACTTCATGACCAAAACACCAAAAGCACTGGCAACAAAAGCCAAAATAGACAAATGGGACCTAATCAAACCCCACAGCTTCTGCACGGCAAAAGAAACAGTCATTAGAATGAATCGGCAACCAAAAGAATGGGAAAAAATTTTTGCAGTCTACCCATCTGACAAAGGGCTGATATCCAGAATCTACAAAGAACTAAAACAGATTCACAAGAACAAAAACAAACAAGCCCATTCAAAAATGGGCAAAGAATATGAACAGACACTTTACAAAAGAAGACATACTTGAGGTCAACAAACATATAAAAAAATGATCATCATCACTGGTCATTAGAGAAATGCAGATCAAAACTACATTGAGATACCATCTCACGCCAGTTAGAATGGCGATTATTAAAAAATCTGGAGACAGGTGGGGAAGCTGGGGAAGATGGCGCTATAGAAGCAACTCAGGATTGCAGCTCTCAGTCAAGACGCAGAGGGTGAGTAAACACCGCATTTCCAGACGAATATAGCCCAAAAAACGGGGAAAAGCCCAGGTGTAGAAGGGACACAGGACGCCAGCGCAGCAGTCTCCGCTAGCACAGCCAAACAGCTGGCGCCGCAGCACAGCGGCACGGTGAACAAAACGCACAGGTCTGGGTGCCCTTTTAAACCGGCAATTTGAGATTTGGGAGGGCAGATTACCACATTCATTGGATTAAATGGGATGTGGACAGTGAGCCAGACCAGGAGATTTCTGGGGGGTGAACTGTGAGTCAGTGCAGCGGGTCGCTGCACGGGAAATCCCGCAGATGCCGGTGCCCTTTCAGCCGGTGACTGAAACACCTGGGAGAGAGTCAACAGTACAACTTAAAAAAAAAAAAAAGCAAAAAGGCTCAGAGGCAGGGAGCCAAGTGATCAGGCTCATTGGGTCCCACCCCCACAGGGACAAACAAAACGGCGATTCGAAACGCTTGGGGTTGAGAGTTTCACTGCGGGCACAGCAGAACCCACAGCTGTGCAGCTCGGTGGGGGAGGGGCGTCCATCATTACCAAGAGCTTCCGCCCCTACTGAGGTACTCGCCCATTGCTGACGCAGCCAGCCATTGCTGAGGCAACCCGCCATAACAGAGAGACTCTGCAAACAGGGCAGAGCCCACATCAGCAGGGTGGAGCCTATGTCAGTAGGGCGGAGCACAAAACAGCAGGACGGAGCCCACAGCAAAAGGGCGGACCTCACACCAGCAGGGCGAAGCCTCAGCAGCCAACTAGCGACTAGACTGCCTCCTAGCTGGGCAGGACAGTGCAACGGATACTCACAAATAAAGTCCTAACTCCCCGAGACAGAGCATCTGAGGGAAAAGGGGGGTTTTATGAGTTCTGCTGCAACAGACTTAAATGTACTTGCCTAGCAACACTGAATGAACAATGGAGCTCACAGCTCAGCACTTGAGCTCCTATAGAGTACAGACCGTCTCCTCAAGCAGCTCCCTGACCCCCGTATACCCAAATAATCACCTCAAAAA
>JAPYYA010003755.1:0-12510 GCA_028533165.1 Leontopithecus rosalia | reverse complement strand
AAAAAAAAAAAAAAAAAAAAAGAAAGTAAAAGATGGGCAAAATACATCAAATTTTTAAAAAGCCAGAGGTTAGGAGGGCCAGATGAGATAAAGCCGGACCTCAAGGAAAAGGACATTAAATACAACCAAGAGACACTTTATGATTATTCTGAACACAATTCTTAAACTATGACTGCCAAGAACATTTATAAACTAAAAACTCTGCATAAAAATATAACAAAGCAGTAACTCCAGGAAATATCAGGGAAAATAAAAAGTAAAAGTTGTAAGAGATTCTGATGTTTGCTCAGTCATTGCTTAGATCAAGCAGTCAAAAAATAAATATGTATATAAATGGAAATCTGATAGACTGTATTTTCTATTAAAATGAAAACACAAAAAAATAGGTAGTTCACAAAGAAAGAATAAACATAAAAAAATGTGGAATAAAAAGAGAAAATAACAAAGAGAAAATTAAGTCCTAAGGTTACACTATAAAATCGAACACTATTAAATTTGAAATTTTAAACTGAATGATTTTCAGGGAAAACACAAATTATCAAAATTGACTCACAAGATAGAAAACTTAAAGACATAAGCAAATAAAACATTAAGAATGTTGCCAAGAAAGCAACAAGCCAGATGTATATGCTTTCACATTAAGGAATCTACTATTCTCGTAAGAAATGAGTGGGGAGGGGAAGAAAAACTTTTCTTTTTGTCAACCCAGCATAATAACCACAACTAAAATCTGACAAAGCACACAAAAGAGAAAACTGACCATACTGAAACAACTGTCCTAATATAACGAACCTATAAATACATAAAGCCAAAGAAAGGTTATCCTATAAGGATGGTTCAATATGAAGAAACACAGTACATTTCACCATAAATTAAATGTTAGCAGCAACAAAGATCTCAAAAGATGCAAAAATATTTTCTCAATTTACTTCTGCAATATCTTCCTGATTTCTATGGCTACTTCATAAAAAAAATACATAGCCAATGTGTAAGCTACGTAAAGGTATTTGCTTCAGCATTGTTAAGTATTTTAAAACCCATTAATCAGGTACACATAGTGGAGGACTAATCAGCCACACATCATGACAGAATATCTGCAATGCTAAGAAAGCAAACTAAAACAATAAACATCAGATTACTTAGAGAACTCGTTCCTGATTATGTAAGATTTTACTAACAAGCATTTTATCACAGGACACGTATTACATATGTGATGCATGTTTAATAGTAATATTAAACTCCAGCATATGTGATGCATGAGTTTAATGTTTAATGTTACTATTTTACTCTACGTACTGCTACGCTGTTATTGTTTTCTAGGGGGGGAAAGCGAAAACTCTCATTTTGCCCCTATGAGCCACGTAATAAGGAAACAGGAAAGAGTTTATAGGCCAACAAATGCCATATAAAATGACAAGGCCAAATAAAATGATGGGGGAAAAATATTAAGGAAATACAGATAAAAGATACACAAACAGGAAAAAGCAGAGCAAAGTTAAAACAATGGTATCCACAGAAAGAGCACACAAGGGACAGTGACAGCCTAGTGTATGGATTACATGAACGCCTGAGCCTCCCACTGCTAAACACAGTGTATTCCTCAAATAACCCCAAAGAAATACTATTTAAAAATTAGAGTTTCATGTGCACTCTTACAAAGCTACTGGAATCTCTTTCCTATCAACCACTCGCCTCAAGTTAGACATCTTATTACACAGCAGACATTCTACACTATGCTGCCATCTGCAGAGCAGACTTAACACTAAAATTCCCACCAAGAACATTTAAATAGGATGTTTGTTGAAGGCATCAAAGTAAATGATGGAGAAACTAAAACTGAACTAGTGATATAACTATACTTGGAAAAGAGCGGTAAGTACAGTAAAGAGAAATGACAGTAAGTCACACAATGTTTAAAGTTTAAAAAAAAAACAAGAAACAATACCATAAGCATATTTAGCAAATGGGAAAAAACTGAAGAACCCAAAATAAAACTAGTTAAGTAGCTGCCACAAAAGAAAGAGAAGCTAGAGAAGGGAAAGGCATGTCTGCCTTTTATTATAGCATTTTACTCTCTATTTGAACTTGCAATACTTTTAAGTATTTTTAAGTACTGCAAATATTTTTCAAAATGAGATAATTATGCCTAAGAATAAAGGAATCAGTTATTTCTTAGAGGGTTTTTTTTTAAGCTCAGAAATATCTTAAATGGTTTTTAAACTTTTTTTTTTTTTTTAAAGACAGGGTCTCGCTCTGTCACTCACTCAACCGAGGCTGGAGTACAGTGGCACAATCAGCTCACTGCAACCTCAAGCTCCTGAGTTCAAGCAATCTATCCTCCTGTCTCAGCCTCACAAGTAGCTGAGACCACAGGCATGTGCCACCAAGCCTGGCTAATTTTTATGTTTTTTGTAGAGATAGGGTCTCACTTTTTTGCCCAAGCTGGTCTTGAACACCTGGCTTCAAGTGATCCTCACACCTTGGCCTCTGAAAGTGCTGGGATTAGAGACAGGAACCACCATGCCCAGCCTTAAATGTTTTTAAAAGCAAAGGCAACAATCCAAGAAACAAAGAGTAAAAGCAATATAAAAATTGCCAAGCAGTGCTGAATTATTTGTTCAATACGCACCAATCACTACAATGGAGAGGATAAGTTTACTACATACTTGCTGTGTTATATACAAGAGCTTATTAGAAACAGCAGCATCAAACAACTGGAATACTCCACAAATTTTTATTTAATTAACATTTATTGTCAACCAATTATATGTAAGGTACTCAACTGGGATTTTCACAAAAACACAATTTCCTAAAACAACTTCAGGTAAACTAAAGCCCTATCTACCAGAACCACAAGCCTGGATATTTACAGTCAGATAGTCAGATAACAAAAGGAAAACTTAAGGTTACTGCACAAATCACAAAATCAAAATCCAGACATTTACTCACTACTAGAGGGATAAGATTTATAAATATATTTGTTATACAAAATTACTAATTCAGTAGAATCTCTTTTATTTAATGCCATATAGAAGAGCCAATAGGACTACTAGGCAGGCCACAGCCATAGTCTCACATTTGCAGTTTATTAATATCTTGCTCTATGTACTTTAGTATTTTACCATTAATTTCCATTATTTTGAAATTTTATAAGTAAACTGATATTCAATTATTTTCCTGCCATTTTATAAAACTTCAAACGTAATACAAATTTACAGTAAAATACCATTACATTTGCTAAAATGGCAATTTCTACTTGAACAAGAAATTTTTCATCATTAAACCTTTGTTTAATGACAAATTATTGACCAAAATTTAAAACTAAAGTCCAAATATAGGTATTGCACATTTAGTAAGAGACCTGACACACAGCTTAGCATCCAACTCCAAATTTCCAAAAAGAAAAACATCATCTCCTTCCTATTCAATTTGATAACTGAAAGATTCATAAGGTAAGAGAATACTATTCACCAATAAAAGTTTATTCTTTTTCCCATCCTGCATCAAGCTTTTGTATCAGGATATGAACTTATATTTGTAAAAGTATAAAAATAAAGAAACACACCCGTTTGGCACAGCTGAGCTACAAACGTAAGAAATCCTGAACGGAGATGTTAAGTACAATTAACCTAAAATCTTTCAAATCACATATTTCAAATTGCATTCTAAGAAACAATATGTTAGACATAGGGGCCACTGGCTCTGTTCTAAGAGATGATAATGCCAAAAAAAGAAAAAAAAAACCAGTAAGATTTTAATAATTGTATTACAATTATTAAATAAATATAAATTTAAATTTATATTTAAATTTATGGTGATAAAAAATATAAATTTTATCACCATAAAATTGTAATAGACTTGCAAACTAAAGAAAGTATAATACAGAAAGACTCACCTTCATCCACAGAAAACTGACAGCTCTTATCATTGAAGAAAAGAATTTTCTTCTTATCAGGACGATTTACAAATAGTATCTGGTCCCCCAAAGCCTTAAAGATAGATAAAATAAAAATTTTTCAGTTAACTCCAAATTACCTCACCAAAAAAAATTTTCACACAATAAAGGACTTTCATTTCCTTAACCCACTAGTATACCACCATAGGGTCCACTGGACCCAATTTTAGTTTTTGTTTTGTTTTTAAGAGACACCCAGACTGGAGACCAGTGGCACAACCACAGGTCACTGCAGCTTCAACCTCTCAGGCTTCCCACCTCAGCCTCTGGAGTAGCTGGGACCATAGGTGCATTGCCACCATGTCTAGTTAATGTTTTCAAGTTTTTGTAGAGAAAGGGTATCACTACATTGCCAGAGCTGGTCTTGAACTACTGGGCTCAAACAATCTTCCAACCTCAGCCTCCCAAAGTGCAGGGAATACAGGCATGAGCCACTCCACCAAGCCCCTATTTTAGTTTTAGAGTATCTTTCTTGAGCAGTTTTTTTGGGTTTATTGTTTTGTTTTGTTTTTTGAGACAGAGTCTCACTGTGTCGCCCAGCCTAGAGTGCAACAGCGCAATCTGGGGTCACTGAAACCTTCTATCTCCTTGGTTCAAGCGATTATCCTGCCTTAGCCTCCTGAGTAGCTGGGACAACAGGCACGCGCTGCAACACCCACCTAACTTTTCGTTTGTTTAGCAGAGACATAGTTTCACCATGTTGGCCAGGCTGGTCTCGAACTCCCTGACCTCATGATCCACCCACCTTGGTCTCCCAAAGTGCTGGGATTACAGGCATGAGCCACCTCGCCCAGCAGTTCTATTTTTTAAAAATTAATATTTCACGACTTGTATTCTTAGATGTCTTCCAAAGAACAAAAAGAAAATGTGTTTCACTTAAAACAATAAAATTCAACTTTGTTGCAATTACTATTTGGGTCCATGGGACTCTTACTAATCTAAGACATAATGGAATCTTGGTGTTCTTACTTTTCCTCTACCTTGAGATATTTTGCTACTTCCTCATCATTACCTATCAATTATTTCCATTTGTGCTTTTAAAATGCTAAAATACTAAGAAAACAGAAGAATGATTAAATCACCTAGAAATGTGATGCAATAGTGAAATATCATCCTTCTGTCTGCTTACTGCATTGCCCAAAGTAATACATTACACCTTTTCAATACATATAAAAGATTAGAAGAGTCTTCTTCTCTTTTTAACTTTCACTGAGCACACCTGACAAAAAAATTGTTATTTTCTACCCTTGAGAGCAAAGACAAGAAAACTCACAAAGGACATTTCACAATTATTAGATGAATCAAAATATGAATGCAGAAAGCCAAATAGCAGCACTCTAGACTATCTGGTAAAAATTCATCATAGGAATAAAGTCTCAAGCTATGATCTTTAGATAATAACACAAGTGAATAATCTCAAGCTTAAGAATCAACAAGTGAACAAGATGCTTCTAAATACAAAATGGAAATGACACTGTCATCCCGTTATTCAACAGGAAGATTATCACACAATATTTTGTGACAAGAATCTTTATCATCTCACTTTGCTAAAAGGGTATGTGATAGTATTCTTTCTTCTTTTCGATGTATGTTTGCCAAAACTTACTTGATACAGGAGTTAGTAGTGTTAAATTCTTAATAAAACCTCTAATAAAGCTGTTTTCATCATTCCATTATTCTTAAATTATTCATAAAACAGCTTAGAATAGTACAAAAGTAACAGTCCACTAGATCCAGGTGGTAAAAGGTGATGACTACAGGATGAGCAACCCAAATCCCAAAATCTCAAATCCAAAATCCAGAATTTTTTGAGTGCTAACATGACATAGAAAAGAAATACTTACGGGGGGATGGGCATGGTGGCTCATGCCTCTAATCCAAGCACTCTGGGAGGATCACTTGAGGTCAGGAGTTCAAGACCAGCCTGGCCAACATGGTGAAACCCCCATCTCTACTAAAAATACAAAAATTAGCCAGGCGTGGTAGCGGGTACCTATAATCCCAGCTACTTGGGAGGCTGAGGCAGGACAATCTCTTAAACCCAGGAAATGGACATTGCAGTGAGCCAAGATCACACCACTGCACTCCAGCCAGGGTGAAAGAGCAAGACTCCGTCTTATTAAAAAAAAAGAAAAGAAAAGAAAGAAAGAAAAGAAATATTGAAGCATTTTGGATTTCAGGTTTTCAGCTTTGGGATATTCAATTGGTATAATGAAAATATCCCCAAATCTGAAAAAATCCAAAATGCAAAACACTTCTGGTTCCAAGCATTTCAGATAAGGGATAGTCAAATTGTACATATGTAAAATAAATGAAGGAGCCTGAAGGCATTGCTAAAAAAATTAAAAACATGAATAAATGAAAAGAATTCTATGCTTATGTATTTAAAAACTTAATACAGTTACGATTAATAACTGTATTAACTGATAGGGATTACATTGAATATGTAGATAACTTTGGGTAGTATTGACGGTTACGCAGTTGCACCATGTTGGCCAGGTTGGTCTCAAACTCCTGACCTCAAGTGATCTGCCTTCGGCTTCCCAAAGTACTGGGAATACAGGTGTGAGCCACTGCACCTGGCCTGATTAATGTGGCTTTGTAATATGTTTTGAAATCAGGAAGATTTCAAATGTAGATACATATTTAACATGTAGATAACTTTGGGTAGTATTGACAGTTATGATGTAATCCCTATCAAAATCCCAAAGGCTTTTTTTTTTTTTTGCAGAAATGGAAAAATCCATCCAAAAATTTATATGAAACCTCAAGGGACCACATAAACAGCCCGAAATGGTTTGGATCTGTGTCCCCATCAAATCTTATGTCAAACTGTAATCCCCAATGTTGCAGGTAGGGCTGGTGGGAGGTGACTGGATCATGAAGATGGATTTCCCCCTTGGTGCTGTTCTCCTGATAGTGAGTTCTCGTGAGATCTGGTCATTTAAAAGTCTGTGGCATCCTCCCCATGCTCTCAAAATGGAAACGGGTGCCTGTAATCCCAGCTCCTGGGCCATGTAAGATGAGTCTGCTTCCCCTTCAACTTCTGCCATGATTGTAAGTTTCAAGACCTCTCCAGAAGCTGAGTAGACACCAGCATCATGCTTCCTAGACAGTCTGCAGAACCGTGAGCCAATTAAATCTTTTCTTTATAAATTACCCAGTCTCATGCATTCCTTTATAGCAGTGCAAGAATGGACTAATACAAAGCCAAAACAATCCTGAAAAACAACAAAATTGGTGACCTCACTCTTCCTGATTTCAAAACATATTACAAAGCCACATTAATCAGGCCAGGTATGGTGGCTCACACCTGTATTCCCAGCACTTTGGGAGGCCAAAGGCAGGCAGATCACTTGAGGTCAGGAGTTTGAGACCAACCCAGCCAACATGGTAGAACTGCATCTCTACTAAAAATACAAAAATCTGCCAGGTGTGGTGGTGCATGCCTGTAACCCCAGCTACTCAGGAGGCTGAGGCAGGAGTATCACTTGAACCGGAGGCAGAGGTTGCCATGAGACAAGACTGCGTCACTGCGCTCCAGCCTGGGTGACAGAGCGAGACTCTATCTACCAAAAAAAAAAAAAAGCTACATTAATGTACTACTGGCATGAAAAAAGACATATAGGCCTATGGAACAGAATAGAGAGCCCAGAAATAAACCTTCACATACATGGTCAAACGAATTTCCACATGGGTACCAAGACTAAGACTATTCAATGGGCTTACAATTAAAAAAATACACCAGCTGGGCTTAACAAGTTGGAAGTGAAGATGAAAAGTCAGTGGATTTGACAATGGATTAACAGAATAGAAAAAAAAATTGAAATAAATAAAAAGAGCCTCAGGGACTTGTGGTACAATATCAGAAGGTCCAACATGTATAATTCCATTACCAAGAAGCAGAGGAGATAAAGGGGCAAGTTTTCTTCTACAGGTAGCAAAAAGAATGAACCTGCTTTATAAGTTGACATTAATCAGTAGCAACTGTGACAAATGGAAACAAGCAGCTTTCTCCAGTACGTTTCAAATTTAAACTGGAAATATAATCTGTATCAATAGGACTTTCATTGATAGCCCCTTCAGGACTTCAAAACAGCCAGGTTATTAACCAGTGCTTTTGTGTTTAATACCTCTAGTTCCTCAGGTAAGGAACATCTACTAGTATTATAGAAGATGCTCTTATTTACAAACACAGCTCACAAGAGAAACTCTATTGCCTTTGAGGAAAATTTTCCAGAAATACCCTCAACAGTCTAACAATCATACAGCAACAACAGGAACCTACTAAAGTTACACCGAGACGGCTGCTCCCTCTCCTGTTCGGTGGCACAGGACAAATTTCAGATCTTCAAGTGGCTCACTGTAACCCCATTTGTATATAACGGAGGCTTTAAAAACAACTGTTAAATGTTTGATATTTTTAAAACCAATAAGTCATTATTCATTCAAATTATATCAAGACATAGAAAGAAAAGAGAGATTGGTTACCTTGACAGCTTTCTGGGAATTGGGCAGTGCTTCTTCTATGTCTTCTAAAAGAATTCCTCCTAATCCTCGCTGGTCATGCTGATCTAAGAGCCTGAGTAGGGCCTTCTTATCTCTCACGTTGTACTTGGGTTTGAAAGCATACTTTCCATCTATTACTTCAATTTTGGGATTGTTGACTAAAGCCTGTAACCATAATAAAAATGATATACAATTGTAATATATTAACAAATGAAAACATAAATACTAAATTCTTTTTTTTTGAAACAGTCTTGTTCTGTCTCCCAAGCTGGAGTGCAGTGGCACCATCTTGGCTCACTGCAACATACACCTGCTGGGTTCAAGCTATTCTCCTGCCTCAGACTCCCGAGTAGCTGAGACTACAGGTGCACACTGCCACATCCAGCTACTTTTTATATTTTTAGTAGAGATGGGGTTTTACCGGGTGGGCCGGGCTGTTCTTGAACTTCTAACCTCAGGGGATCCACCCACCTCAATCTCCCAAAGTGCTGGGATTATAGGCATGAGCCACCTTGCCCAGACCAGATATACATTCTTAATTCTACTAATTATTTTTAAATACAACAGTAGCCAAAACAGTGGCAAATTAAAAGTACCTTATTAATGCAAACTGGTAGGCCTAAAATCCTGGACACCCAGGATTCCAGAACAGATCAGCCCAGTGCTCACTTTTTACAAAAAGAAACAGAGTATTATTTACATAAATTATTTGAAGAGAAATAAGTCATTTTATCAGAACTGCTTTGAAAAAAGCTAAATTCATATTCTTTTAGAAGTCAAAATGGGTACAAATCAATAAAACACCCACTAATATTAACAAAGTAAACCGAGTAGTGCCTGTTCCACCCACTAAGTATAGCTTATCACATACTGGCATTATAACGGGAGGGACATTACCCTTATTAGTTAATGGTCTTCCCCACCTGCTATCAGCTGGCACTGCCAGCTGTGGAAGGAACTGAAAAGGACCAGACTAGCGCATACAAGAACTTTACCTATAATGGCAGCTTGAGAATGAAACTGAGTAGGAATGCAGGAATTACTGAATATAATTATGTTTCTAGTCAGTTCTGTTGTACAGCTAATATCAGAAGGAAAGCTCAAGAAAGAGCAACCCTATATATTTTCTTCTGCAGTTGCCAGCCTGCCCTGAAAGGAGAGAGAGAAGAAACACAGAAAGCAAAAGAAAGGGAGAACAGAATAGTAAAACGATCAAAGTAATTGATAACTATATGTTGGCAGTCTATGAAATCTCAAGGTTAGGTAAACCAGCAAATTTAAATGTGGATTACCATTGTCTGTATATCACTAATACAATGAGCTACAATGATACTGATTAATGGTCATGTTATATTATAAAAGTCAAGACCTATATTTTGCGTGGTAAAAATATAAAGGAATTATATGTTAGTAATTTTATATTTGGTTTCTAGAATCTATCTCTGGTCCTAGAAAGTTGTCTTCTTAGTTTTCACTTCATATTTAAATTCAAAAGCAGTAAACATCTGAACTTTTAAACGCTATTCATTTCCAAATTAGCATAGTCACTGAATGTGTTGGGGTTTCTTCAAATGGTGTGTGTTCATACAGCATTCATGACTTTTTTCCCACATGAAGTCATAATAGCAGTAATTGTACGACAAAGTATCTTCCTATCCCTGCAGTACCTAATGCTTTAAATTTTTCTAAAACAAAAACAATTCAATTTAAAAGCACACAAATTATAAATCTGGCAATTCAAATTAAGCATTAATTAATCTGTAAAAAACATAAGTGGAACTGGTACCTTGACTTCTTTACAACTTTACACAGAAGTTTACCTTTAACATTATGAAATAAATACATACATAAAAGTATGTGAAAACCAACAAATCAGTATTATAAATGCATACATCTAAAAAACAACCCTATACTATTTCTTTTAATAAAAAGTAAAAACATTATCATATTTCATCATATTAAAAACATTCTAGACAAGGTCCAGTGGCTCATGCCTGTAACCCCAGCACTCTGAAAGACTGATCACTTAAGGGCAACAGCTCAAGACCAGCCTGGACAACATGGTGAAATCCTGTCTCTACTAAAAATACAAAAATTAGCCTGGTGTCATGGCGCATGCCTGCAGTCCCAACTACTAGGGAAGCTGAGGCTGTAGTGAGCTGAGATCGCGCCACTGCACTCCAGCCTGTGCAACAGAGCAAGACTCTGTCTAAAAAAAAAAATTCTAGTGACAGGAAATCTCTCTCAATAATCAAATAATTTTTTAACGATGTTTTAAGCCTGTTCTTACCTCAGTCATTAGCCATTGTTTCTGCTTGAGTCCAATATCTAAATGCTGTGTTTCATCCAAAATTTCATCTAAGGTTAGAGGATGCGTATCTCCTCGCTGATGCCGTGTCTATTAAGTGAAAAAATTATTAGAACATAGTTTTAAAATGCTAGATGCCTTAAATCATAGTTACATGTACATAAATCTTTTCATACATAAATCTTTTCAGGAATGAAAAACATGTATTATTCCAGGTAGTATAATTATACTTATGAAGAGCACAGACTCTGAAATCAGTACTGGATTGAGACTCACTGCTCTATAAAATCAAATGATAAACTGACAAAAATATGCAATTCATATCACAAAGAGCTAATCTGCCTAACATTTCAAGAACGTCAAAAACCTAACAAGCTAGTCCAGGCATGATGGCTCATAGTTGTAATCCCAGCACTTTGGGATTATACTTTGGGAGGCTTGAGGCAGGGGAATCACTTGAGCTCAGGTGTTCGAGACCAGCCTGGCCAACACAGTAAAACCCCATCTCTACTAAAAATATAAAACAAATTAGCTGCACATAGTGGTGCATGCTTGTAATCCCAGCTACTCGGGAGGCTGAGGCAAGAGGATCGCTTGAACCTGGGAGGAGGAGGAGGCTGCAGTGTGCTGAGATCATGCCACTGCACTCCAGACTGGGGGACAGAGCAAGGCTCTATCTCAAAAACAAAAAAAAAGCCAAAAAAAGGCTGGGCGCGGTGGCTCACGCCTGTAATCCCAGTACTTTGGGAGTCCGAGGCGGGCGGATCACTTGAGGTTGGGAGTTCAAGACCAGCCTGACCAACATGGTGAAACCCCATCTCTACTAAAAATACAAAACAAATTAGCTGGGCATGATGGTGCATGCCTGTAGTCCCAGCTACTCAGGAGGCTGAGGCAGAATTGACTGAACGCGGAGACTACAGTGAGCCGAGATTGCACTACAGCCTGGGTGACAGTGCCAGACTCCGTCTCAAAAAAAAGAAGAAAAAAAAGAAGCTAAAAGAAAATAGCCCAAAGACAGAAACACACAGATTACTAAAAATGACCTTAAACATATGAAAAGACACCCAGTGTTCACCAAGCCATCTTATATCTAGAAACTCACCCTACAGATATAACAGCACCACATAGGAAAGTGACTTATGGTTACTGTAGCATTGTTTAAAAGGAAAATACTAGAAATAACTCAAGTGCCCATAATTAGAAGACGATTAACCACCAGCACATCCATACTACTATACAGATGTTCACAAAGTAAATGTAAAAGTTCTCTATGTGCTAAATTGAAAAGATGTCCAGGACAAATTAATACGTTAAAAAAACATATGTATCATGTCTATCCAATGAAAACACACACACACACACACACACACAAACACACACAGAGGTAGATACCAAAAGCTAGAGAGGATGCAAAGGAACAGGAACTCTCTTTCATTGCTGGTAAGTGTGTGAAATGGTACACTGCAGAAGACAGTTCAGCAGTTTCTTACACTAAACACTCTCACCATTCAATTAATCCAGCAATCATGATCCTTGGCATTTACTCAAATGAGCCAAAAATTTATGTGCATACAAAAATTCCCGAAGGTTATTACAGCTTTATACATAAGCTGTAATATGCTTATTACAGCTTTATACATAAGCTGTAATATGCTTATTACAGCTTTATACATAAGCTGTAATATGCTTATTACAGCTTTATACATAAGCTGTAATATGCTTATTACAGCTTTAT
>JAPYYA010003754.1:0-12511 GCA_028533165.1 Leontopithecus rosalia | reverse complement strand
AAATCTGGAGATAACAGATGCTGGAGAGGATGTGGAGAAATAGGAACACTTTTACACTGTTGGTAGGAGTGTAAATTAATTCAACCATTGTGGAAGACAGTGTGGCGATTCCTCAAAGACCTAGGAATAGAAATTCCATTTGACCCAGCAATCCCATTACTGGGTATATATCCAAAGGATCATACATCGTTCTAATATAAGGGCACATGCACACGAATGTTCATTGCAGCACTGTTTACAATAGCAAAGACCTGGAATCAACCCAAATGCCCATCCATGATAGACTGGACAGGGAAAATGTGGCACATATACACCATGGAATATTATGCAGCCATCAAAAACGATGAGTTCATGTCCTTTGTAGGGACATGGATGAATCTGGAGACCATCATTCTCAGCAAACTGACACAACAGAAAATGAAATGCCGCATGTTCTCACTCGTAGGCGGGTGTTGACCAATGAGAACACATGGACACAGGGAGGGGAGCACTACACACTGGGGTCTGTTGGGGGGAATAGGGGAGGGACAATGCGGGGTGGGGAGTTGGGGAGAGAGAGCATGGGGAGAAATGCCAGATATAAGTGAAGGGGAGGAAGGCAGCGAATCACACTGCCACGTGTGTACCTACGCAACTATCATTGCATGTTCTTCACATGTACCGCAAAACCGAAAATGCAATTAAAAAAAATCGTAAGGAAGATAAAATATACTTAGTCATTAAATGGAAGTGGATCATCATAAAGATCTTCATTCTCATTGTCTTCATGTTGAGTAGGCTGAGGAGGAAGAGGAAGAAGAGGGGTTGGTCTTGCCGTCTCAGGGGTGGCAAAGGTGGAAGGGGAGGCAGGAGAGGCAGCATCCTCGCTATAACTATTATTGAAAAAAATACCTCTATAAGTGGACCTGCACCATTCATATCCATGTTGTTCAAGGGTCAGCTACTTTAAATCATCTCTAGATTACTTATAATGCCTTAGACAATGTAAATTCTTTGCAAATAGTTGTTATAGTGTATTATTTAGGGAATAATGACAAGAAAACCATCAGTACATGCTCAGTATAGATGCAACCGTTCATTCTTTTTCCTCAAATATTTTAGATCCATAGTTGGTTGAATCTGGATCTGGAACCCGGTGACATGGATGGCTGACTTTTCTGTATGTTAAACTTTATCATTTGTGACTTCTCTGTTTTAAATGACCTGTTGATTTTCTGATTAGGGGTATAAATGTTTAGCTTATTTATGTTATTCCCCATCTCTTCCTGCATTACTAATTGTTAAATAGTTTATATGTGTAGTTTTCTTTGAGAAGTCTATTGTAATTTAACAATATGTTTCCTTTGCTTGGGTTACTGATTCATGTCAACGTCTTGACTCCTTTGTAAGATAAAGATAGTATTGCCCTCAATATTGACCCTTGCTCTCCAATTCCAGCATGTCTCCCTGTCTTGCCTCATATTTTATGTTTTTGTTATTACTTTTATATTGTCTGGGCTTTTCACATGTGCATTTTATCTGCAACTTCAACCAAGTGTTCTGGGGACTGCTCACAGGTTTAACTCTGAAAGTAGTTTATTGTTTTTAATTTTAGGAATCATCTTGTCATTCTGAGTCTCTTTTTCATTAGAACCTATTATAGTTTGAAGAATTCACAGGTTTTTCCAGATAAGCTTAGAGGCATTTTACTTGTGTATTTTAAGTTTTCTTGAGCTTTCCCAGCTTAGCTTTGTTCCAATGTCAGTTTTTATCTTGGTTTATGTTGGTATTTATTTCTTTTTCATGAAGGTGATGTTTCCTGTATATTTGGCCATGCTTTGTTGTGTTTAAGTGTGTAAGAAAGCAGGACTAGCTACTTTTCTGAGTTAGATTTAGCTCCTAATGGGAATTCAGAACTGAAGTACTTTGCTTCATAATGCTTTTAGTCTGTGGGCCCCTAAATAACAAAGTGGAGTTTTACGCAAGGATGTTAACACCTATGCTAAAAACCTTTGCTTTATTTTCTAGAGAATAGCCTCTTGGGATTTTAAAAATATTTTTTATTTTTTTGTTTGAGGGTAAATGTTGAGTTAGCCTAGGCACAACCAGTCAGTTAAGCCCTCTATTTTCACCCCTGGCTATTATGTCAGACCTCACCAATATTTCCTGGCTGAGCCCAGAGCCTCGTCAAGATTCACTTGAGTTTTGTCTCAGTTTTACACATCACTGTACATCTAGCTCCTCTTTAATAGCTAGATATTTGTTTAATTTTCGTCTTTTGGTGACTCTTTTCTCTTACTTTTGTTTTTTTTAACTTGCACACTTAAGTTTCATTGAAGTCTTCAAGGACTAAAACTCATTACCACCTTGAACTTGAAACCCCTGAGGAATTTAGGAGGTGGGGTGGCATGTTGATTTGGAGGGTGAGGATTTTTAGTGGTGGAGTGATGTTAGTTTGCTGTGTGGCTAGTTTTCGAGTTAGATGAGCCTGAGTTCAAACTTTGCTGCTGCCCCTTTCAGCTGTGGAACTTTGAGCAAAACATTTTACTTTTCTTTTCTTCTGTTTCCTCATTTATTGAACAAATATTTATTGAGAGGTTGTTTGTAGCAAGATGATGTGGGGACAGTTAAAGTAGTTCTTTTATAATGCCTCTGTATTTCTCTGAAGTTTGAGGTCATCTCCTAAGAATGAGTGGAAGAAGCAAGCAATTGCTAGGGTTGGAGATTTGATGATAATGGAGGAAGTTTGAAACAGGGATATGAAGAAGGAGAGAGAGCCAAACAGGGATAGAGGAAGCTGGTTTAAGAGTGTTGTGGTTCAGCTGAGATTGGTGACAATTAAATTAGAATGTACCAATTTTTTAAGTTAATGACATTTTTGTCTGGTGTTCTCAGCAGTCCAGGTATATTCTGGTATAAGTTATCTTAATATTTGTATTGAATCATGAAATGGATTTTTTCCAGGCTTGTTTATTGGAAGGACAATGGCAGTTGGTAATATTGGTAAAAGATTGGTTTAAACTAGGACTGCAATTTGGGAAATGTTTGTTGAGCTTCTAAGTGCTCAGCATGGTTCTAATTGCTTTAGGTAGATAAATCAGTAGGCCAGAGTCTGTATAGAGAGTAGGGAAGCAGATAATAAAAAATAACATAATTTTAAAAAGTACATTATGTAATATATTGGAAGGTGAGAAAAAAGTAATGCCATAGTATGCGTGAATTTGAGGTCTAAATAGGGTAGTCATAATAAGCCCCATTGCAAACGTGAGATTTGAGCTAAATACAAAGGAGATGGGTATATTCCTGCAGGAAACCACAGGCTCCTGTTGTTCCTCCATCTGCTTCCCAGAGGTAACTGAAATCATCTGTTTTAGGTATTGATTTTAGGATTTCCATCCTTGTTTCCTAAAAGTATTTGTGTACTAATCATTGCTGCATCAATTTTAGAAAACGTTATATGCTGAATTCCTAACGTGGTAGGTAGGAATTTTCTCTCTTATGTGTTCTTTTCTCTCCCAATGTTCCTCGTGTAGTTCTGGAACAGTTTTTGTTGAGCTCCTTATTTTGGTTTTTAATTATTTTGACTTTTAATCATACTCAGTATTGAGGCAATTAAAGTAGTATGGTTACAGTTCTTGTCCAGCTTTGTTTTTCTTGTTTTCTTGGACTGAAAATTGCAGTTGTCCCCCTTTTTTTGCTTAATGGTCTGGCTAAGGTGTCCCACTCTAACAGCTCTATAAGTAAGTCCTCGAGATTAGTTTTCTTTCAGTCAAGTGTATTCATTTTGTCTTCACCTTCCAGACACACTCCTCTTGGAGCTTTCCTTCTCCTATTCCCTGCTTCAGTCTAGAGAGGTTGCTCTCTAGACCTGCTGTAAGTAGTACCAGGGTAGAGAAACCTGTAGTACTTGAAAAAATAAAGGGAGAACAGGGGAGACAGATGACTAGAAAATACTGATTGAAAACACTGATGGGAAGGACAGAGGAATGGAGATGATTTCTTTCTGGGCAAGTGTGTTAAGGAGAAGCTGTAGTTGAGGCAGGGCATTCTAGGCAGTAAAAATGGTGCCAGAAAAAAAGCATGGAGATGGAAATGATCTGTTATTTTTTGGTGACTTGAAAAGCCACCTGTGTTGTGTTACCTTGTTAGATTACACACACATACACACACACACACACACACACACACACACACAAACTTACCGACTTTGCCCTGAAGAGCTTTAAAAAATTTCAAATGGGAATTGTGATTCAGAATGTTAAACACTGATGTATTTTTGTTTTGTTTTTGAGAAATAAGGGTCTATCTTTATCACCCAGGCTGTAGTACAGTGGCGTGATCATAGCTTACTGTAACCTTGAACTCCTGGGTTCAAATGATCTTTCTACCTCAATTTCCCAAGTAGCCGAGACCACAGGCGCACACCACCGTGCCTGGCTAATTTTTAAAATTTTTTTGTGGAGGTGGGCTCTCGTTGTGTTGCACAGGCTAATTTTGAACTCCTGGCCTCAAGTGATCCTCCTTTCTTGGCATCCCAGAATACTGAGATTACAGGCATGAGCCACAGCGTCCTAAATTGTTAATGTCCTACAACCTGAACATAGGGCATATCAGGAACACTTAAATTCAAGTGATAACCTTAAGCTGTTCATTTTATGTATTTATGGAAAAATCCTTATACATTTTCACAAAAAATAAGCTTGGCATCTAACTATCCAAGCCAGTTCATCAGTGCAGCAATGAGCGCTGTAGCACCACTTCAGTTTTCAGGCAAGAACAAGATGAATGACAACAGGAAATTTAAGAAGTTGTTCTGTGTTTGGCCAGATTGGGGAGCGAGCAAGCAGAGAAGTTGGAAAAATGTCATTGAGGCATGTAAGCATAACGTTGGTCTATATGGCATAGCTATGTAGAGAAAATTAAGCCATCGATAATGAGATACTGAAAAACCAAGAGATTAGTTTCTTTCAAAAAGAAGCATTGCTCAGTTTGAAATGTTGAGGCAAGGCCTGTAATCCCAGCACTGTGGGTGACTGAGGCGGGTGGTCACGAGGTCAGGAGTTTGAGACCAGTCTGACTAACATGAAGAAACCCCGTCTCTACTAAAAATAAAAAAATTAGCTGGGTGTGGTGGCACACGCCTGTAATCCCAGCTACTTAGAAGGCTGAGGCAGGAGAATCGGTTGAACCCAGGAGGCAGAGGTTGCAGTGAGCTGAGATCGTGCCATTGATATCTAGCATGGGCAACATAGCGAGACTCCATCTCAAAAAAAAAAAAAAAGGCTGAGGCAAATTGCTAAGAAATAAGGTTCATAAGTAGTCTTGATTGCAAACTCTAGGATACCTTTTGTGTAGATGCATGGGACTTCTTATGGATGTTCAGGCCCCTATGTTCAGTGGGTGTGCTGTATGCAAATGTTATCTGCTATCTGAAGCTTCAGCTTTTTACTCAGTTTTGTGAAGAGCACATCTTTCCGGTCTTTATTTACATTTGTGATTCAGAAGTCATGACTGAAGGAGCTAGTCATAAATCAAAATAGCTGTCATGTGTCAGTCATTGTGTTAATTCAAATCTTTTAAAATTCTTTACAGCAACTCAGTAAAGTTTTGATTACTATTCTTATTTTACAGAAGACAGACTTGGGCTTAGGGAAGTTAAGAAAACAGTCCAAGATTCCTTGTGGCAGTACCAGGTTCTCCATTTCTTTAGAATAAAGCTCAGCCCTTAACCATAACCACAGTGTGTAGTTGGCAGTCATATATTTAACAGAAGAACAGTGCCACCTACTGAATTACCAGTGACCCTTTCCCCTCTAGTATTGTACTTCGTTTTAAAATGTATCAATTATGTTAAAATGTAGTATTTCTGTAAAGCCTTGCAAACAATTCTTAGTCATCCACGTTGCTGGCTCTGACTGAGGGAAGAAGGGTAGTTTCATAAAATACTTGTAAAAACAGGGAAAATTTTGATTTCCTGATTCTGAAAGTGGACAGGCAACTTTGTGTAGGATTCTTACCTTCAGAGAAAGGAAGAGACAGGGATGAGTATTTTTTCTTTCTATCCGTCTTTGCATATCATAGTGTTTTGAATTGGAGTGACAAATAGGCAGTTTAGATTTTTACTCAGTCCCTATGAATTCCAAATGGCTTACCAAAAGAAACAAACATTTTAGCAGGTTTTCTTTGATAAACTGTCTGATTAAAAAGGATAGGTGTCTCAATAAAAATTTCAGTGAAAAAAATGGCCAGAAGATTTGAACAAACATTTCATCCATTTCATATCAGTAAGCACACAAAAAGATGCTCCACGTCAGTAGTCATTAGGAAATGTAAATTACTACCACATGAGATATCACTGCAACCCTATTAGAATGGCTGATGTTAAAACCAAAGAGAAGGTCATAGTGCCACATGACGAGAATGTGAGTCTACTCTCCTGCTTTGCTAATGGGAATGCAAAATGTTATGATTGCTAAGGAAATCAGTTTGGCGGTTTCTTATGAAGTTGATCATGCACTTACCACCTAATCCAGAAGTCCTACGTCAAAATATTTACTCAAGAGAAATAAAAACATTTCCTTACAATGACCTCTGTGTGACCCTTTATAGCAGCTTTACTTGTAATCACTGGAAACACCTCAAATGTCCATCATTTGGTAAATGGATAAACAGATTTTGGTACACCTGCACGATGGAATTGTCTGCAGCAATAAAAGGGAATTAACTGCTGACGCACCTAACAAAATGGGTGAATCTTCAAAGCAGTCTACTAAGTAAAAACACAAAACTCCATAAACTGTGATTTCATTTGTGTAACATTTTGGTAAAGACAAATTGTAAGAACAGAAATCACATCAGTGGTTTCCTGGGGCTGAAGAGAGAATTGAATACGAAAGAGCATGAAGGCACTTCTTGGGGTGATGGGAAGAGCCTGTATCTTCAGTGTGGTGGTGGTTACACACACCCATTTGTATTAGGCTATTCTTTCATTGATATAAAGAAATACCCGAGACTACGTAATTTATAAAGAAAAGAGGTTTAATTGGCTCACTGTTCTGCGGACTGTACAGGAAACATGGCGCTGGCTTCCAGGGAGGTGTCAGAGAGCTTTTACTCATGATGGAAGGTGAAGTGGGAGTAGATGGGTCATATAGAGCAGGAGACAGTTGGAGGTGCCATACGCTTTTAAACAACCAGATCTCACATGAACTCACTTATCACCAAGGGGATGGCACTAAGCCATTCATGAGGAATATGCCCCATGATTTAAACATCTCCCATCAGGCCCCACTTCCAACACTGGGGACTGTATTTCAACATGAGATTTGGCTGGGAAACAGATCCAGTCCTTACCACCAACCGCCTGATGTTTTTACTGTGCAAGTTATGCCTCAAGAAAGAAAACTTTAAAAAGACAAGAAAAAAGTATCTTATATGTGAATAGCTGTTATCCATATACTCTTACTCACATACACACACACACACACACACACACACACACACACACACACACACACACACACACACACTTATTAGAGCTTGAATTTTCTTTCCAGTTAGGTTAACATTGATTTGTCTGGATTAGGTATAACAAAAGTTTCAGTGAAGTAGATTTCAGTGTAGACACTGCTTTTGAAAAGATAATCTTGGAGTCCTTGGTTCATTTATATAATCTGATTTATTTGTGGCCTAAAGGCTTTATATTTGTCTTTGTATAATGAGACTGTGTATTATAAAGTTCATATAATTAGCAGAAATAAAAGATGTTTTAAAAGTTAAATTATTTGTTGCTCAAGTATTACTTGTTGCTGAAGTTTTTGTAGCTCTGGAAAAATAGTTTTATCAGCTTTATAAATTAATAAAAATGCTATTTCTGATATTGATGAAACTATGCAGTCTTTAGCTCCATGTTTTAGTTAATAGTTAATGCGCTGTAATGGTAGGGTACATTTATGTTTTAAACTGCTAGAAATAAGAATGTACACAGTAAGTCTAGCCACAGAGGTTCATGCCTGTAATCCAAACACTGGAAGTTTGAGGTGGGAGAATTGCTTGAGCCCAGGAGTTAGAACAACATGGCAATACCTCATCTACAAAAAATTTTAAGAATTAGCTAGGTGTGATGGCACATGCCTGTGGTCCCAGCTCCTTGGGAAGCTGAGGCAGTAGAATCGCTTGAGCCTGGGGATGGTCAAGCTCTGTGAGCCTGGGTGACAGAGCAAGTCCCTCTCTCTGTCTCAAAAAAAGAATCTATATATCTATATGTACAGTAAATGGTGAAAGTTAGTTTCATTGAACTTAAGGCTTTGTTATGATTATAAATTAAGTTTCTTAAAACTACATATGAGGCCAGGGCTGGTGGTTCACACCTATAATCCCAGCACTTTGGGAGACCAGGGCTTATGGATCACTTGACCTCAAGAGTTTAAGACTAGCCTGGGCAACATAGCTAAACCCTGCCTCTTCAAAAAATATAACTGTTAGCTGGGCTTAGTGGTGCACACCTGTAGTCCCAAGTACTTGGGAGACTGAGGTGGGAGGATTGGTTGAGCCTGGGGGGGGTTGAGGCTGCATTGAGCTGAGATCATGCCGCTGCACTCCAGCCTAGATGACAAAAGTGAGACCTTGTCTTAAAAAAAAAAATAAGAGTTGCTCATTACTACTTTGTAGTACTTGTTGATGTCCTATGGAACAGCCATTTAGCATTTTTTTTCCAGTAAACTCTTGCTTTAAAAGCAACAACAGTGAGTAGAAGTGGAATCAAAGTAGAAAATTGTATGTTCTAATTTTCATTTAAAAATGTTTATTTTAAATGAAGAGTTCATCATCATTTTTTGATCTTCAGGATATACTATAATGTCTGGTACTAACAGAATCAGTGATAGAATGAGGTACATTACAGTAGGATTTCCCCAAGTTGCTTTTTGTTTATTTAATGTATATGCTGTTCTGTGTTCTTGGGGTCTGCCTTACTGTCTCCATTAGATGAGTCCTATTTATTGACAGTCTCTGCAGAGTACTGTTTATACTGTTTATATGTTGATCACACAGTAAATATCTATTGGTAGCGTGTTTGACAGTTGGTGTTTGGGAACAGGAGAGAGTTTACTAATTGTTCTGTTTTTTATATTTTATTGTCTCACTCTATTCCTGTATATTTAGCTGAGAATCTGCTCATTAACTTAACCCTGGTTTTGAAGGCTTAAAAGTGTGCTGGTATGCTTTTTATAATTGATGACAGTTCCAGCTGGTGTAGCCCAGGTGGCAGTCATTCATGGTGCATTTGTCATTGCGTAAACTTGGGATAGCTGTTCATACTGTGTTCACTTCAGTTGAATTTATGGGTGTGATTGTTGTACTATACGTTGAATTTTTTTTTCAATTAATTTTTTTTTGAGATGGAGTTTCCCCTATTGTTGCCCAGACTGGAGTACAATGGTGTGGTCTCAGCTCACTGCAACCTCTGCCTTCTGGGTTCAAGTGATTCTCCTGCCTCAGCCTCCCAAGTAGCTGAGATTACAGGTGCTCACCACCATGCCCAGCTAATTTTTGTATTTTTAGTAGAGATGGGTTATACCGTGTTGGCCAGGATGGTCTTGAACTTCTGACCTCAGGTGATCCGCCTGCATTGGCCTCCCTAAGTGCTGGGAATACAGGTGTGAGCCACTGTGCCTGGCCCACATGGATTTAATTGCCAATTAAAATACCTTCAAAAATGTGACTTTCTATTTCATTAAAAAGTAATATGTGCAGAATAGCACAAATTAGCGGTGGATAGCACAAATTTCTCACACTCATAAATTCAACTGAAGTGAACACCTCTTGAAATTTTAAAAATTTAATCATGTTTATTTTCTCATTTTTAAAAAGGATATTTAACAGATCTTAGACAAAATATACTAAAATATATTAAAGTCACTTGCAGCTTTTCTGAATGAATCAGGATTCTCAATATGAACACCTGTTATTTTTAATATACAATATTTTAATATGCAATACATTTTCCCTTTTCACTCAATATCTGTTATAGCCTCTGTTAGATTCGCTTTCTCTAAAAGTCCTTCCAGCATTTTTTCCAGTTTGCCATTCCCTTTTTTTTAAAAAAAAAAAAAGATTTTATTTTGAAAAAGTTTTATTATGGAAAAGATGCAGGAATACCAGGTGCATATAGTGAACTCCCTGTGCCCCTCATTTAGATTAATGAGTTGTTAAAATTTTGTCACCAAATTTCATGTACTCGCTTGTTGTCTATCTATATGTATGTTTGTATGTGTATGTATGTATATGTGTATATGTGTGTGTGTGTGTGTGTGTGTATATATATATATTTTTGTTTGTTTGTTTGTTTGTTTGTTTTACTAATCTCTTTGAGAGTAAGTTGGAGACATGCTCTTTACCCCAAAATATTTCAGTGAGTATTTGCTAGGAGCAAGGATGTTGTTCAACACCACATTGTAGTTGCTAAAATTTATCAAATTTATAAAACTTACCATTGCTACATGATACTATCTGGTATATAGTTCATGTTCATATTTTATTTTATTTTTTTGAAGAGGAATTTTGCTCTTGTTGCCCAGGCTGGAGTGCAGTGGTATGATATTAGCTCACTGCAACCTCTTCCTCTCGGGTTCAAGCAGTTCTCCTGCCTCAGCCTCCCAGAGTACTTGGATTATAGGCATGAGTCGTGGCGCCCTGCCATGTTCATATTAAAGAAAAAAAATTTTTTTTTAAGCCTACAGCACCTAGTATTCCCAGGCAGTCTCTCAAACCCAATACTGACCAGGTCTCACCCTGCTTAGCTTTGAGATTGGGTATGTTCAGAGGGGCATGGCTGTAGACCATGGTCATATTATGCCAAGTAATGTTCCTTATAGCAGTTCTTTCCCTTGATTCAGGACCCTATCTGGAATGACTTGTAATGTATAGTCATGTGATTTGTCTTGTCTCCTCTTGTCCTCATCCTCGTCCTCGTCCTTGTCCTTGTCTTGTGCCTTGTCTTTCTGAGAGTCTCACTCTGTCACCCAGGCTGGAGTGCAGTAGTGCTATCTTGGCTCACTGCAAGCTCCACCTCCTCGCTTCAAGGCTGTCTCTCAGTCTCCTGCCCCAGTCTCCCAAGTAGCGCCACCACACCTGGTTAATTTTTTTGTTTCACTAGATTGGCCAGGCTGGTCTCAAATTTCTGACCTCAGGTAATCTTCCCAACTTTGTCTCCCAAATGCAAAATAGCATTTCTTTCCTGGTGTACTGTTGTATTTTAGGGTTAGGATGTTGTATTGTTCATCATAACTGTTAATCCCAACTTTTTCAAGCAAAAGTCTGTGTTTATTGCTTGCCCATTAGGATATGTTCAATACAAACAGTAAGTATAGCTGGAGCTAGTGATGAGTGAATATGAATAGAAACAAAGTATGTGGACTTTTTTTTTTTTGAGACGGAGTTTCGCTCGTTATCCAGGCTGGAGTGCAATGGCGCGATCTTGGCTCACCACAACCTCCGCCTCCTGGGTTCAGGCAATTCTCCTGCATCAGCCTCCTGAGTAGCTGGGATTACAGGCACGCGCCACCGTGCCCAGCTAATTTTTTGTATTTTTAGTAGAGACGGGTTGAGATTATAGGCTTGAGCCACCGCACCTGGCCCGGATTTGTTTTCTTCATTCAGCACACAGTCGAGTGCCTCCAGTGGCTCAGGCCCAGTACTCTTTTCTTTTCTCTTGTTCATTTTTCCCCACTCATCTTTCAGACGATTACTTGGTGATTTGGAGCTGTTTTTGACACTTCCCCTAGTTTTTGATGTTAATTTTAGTAACAGTCTCTCCTTTTTAAAAGGCATCTTTGTTAATTTGCGACATTGAGATTATCACTAATAGTTAATGCCAGAGGAGGAAAAATAATTTTCCATTATATAAACCTTATATGAAATGATTCGCCATAAAATGAATAAATGTGTACATACTACCTAGTTTTTATCTGCTAGTGACAACAGCTTTGAAATAAAAAAATCCTGGTAGAATAATGGTGTTTGGGCATATATATGACGTAGGTGACAACATGACCTAAAATGAGGGACTAGATGTGACTTCTGGGCCACATGGCCAGAAATGGTATGTAAGATCTGAATGGGGAAGATTTATGTAACCCAAAATGATAATTTTATTCTGGACCTGCAGGGTTGATGGAGGCTACCTGCTGGATTTGTGTGGAGTCTGTGGATCCTAACTCTATCATTGTTTGGTGGAGTGGGGGTGGATGCGACTTGATCATTGTTAGAGCTGAACTTGCAGTGTATGGAGCTGAACTTGTATAGTGCACATGTCAGTAGCAGTGATACATTTGGGAAAACTTTGATCACTTATGTATGCTTGTCATTAATTCTTTTGCAATTTCTTGAATGAAAAATTTTGAATTAGTAAACGTAATTTAAAAATAAAATGTAGAAAAAACGATCCAAGATGGCCGATCGCTAACATCTCGGGATTGCAGCTCGCAGTTAAAGCTCACAGAACTAGAGGAAGCCACACTTTCAGACAAATTCT
>JAPYYA010003753.1:0-12512 GCA_028533165.1 Leontopithecus rosalia | reverse complement strand
TGAATAAATCTTTCTTTTGGTTACTGTTATTTTCCTTTCCTCCACTTACCCTTTCTATTTCCATCCTGTTGATAATCTACACACAAAGATCACTGAAACTTTCTAAGAAGTCTCCACAGGTGGCTATTTGCACCAAAATTACACCAGTAATGGTGACACATTGAAGTCCTCAAAAAATGGAAACAATCATTATTTTCATAGAATACCCAACAAATGCATTCTTATTATTCAGAGTTTCTTCATTTTAACATGTATTTAATTTTTGTTCTTTTCTGTATGTTAAATGTGCAACTAACTGGGATATTTAGAAATAGTGGGATGTTGGTCGGGTATGGTGGCTCACGCCTGTAATCCGTGCACTTTGGGAGGCCAAGGAGGGCTGATCATGAGGTTAGGAGTTCCAGACCAACCTGGCCAACATGGTGAAACTTATCTCTACTAAAACTACAAAAATTAGCCAGACATGGTGGCACATGCCTGTAATCCCAGCTACCGGGGAGGCTGAGGCAGGAGAATCGCTTGAAACCAGGAGGCGGAGGTTGCAGTGAGCCGAGATTGCACCACTGCACTCCAGCCTGGGCAACAGAGAAATACGCTGTCTCAAAAAAAAAAAGAAAGAAAGAAAGAAAAGGAAATAGTGGAATGTAAAGAAATTCCAAATGTGTAATATATATGATGGTGCTAACACAGATGAACAGTGTATGTATTTCTGCACTTAGGGGTGTGTGTGTGTGTGTGTGTGTGTGTGTGTGTGTGTGGTGTGTGTAATAAAGTGGTGAGGGAAAGGATCACTAAGATCTCAGTTCTGCTTGGCAAATAATTACAAAGCATTTCTGAACCACCAAAAAAGGGAAAGACAGGATTTACGAAAGACAGGATTTACAAAAGAAAGGATTAGGTCACAACCATGCTAAGGAAAAGGAACACGCTAACAAATACATTTAAACAATCGTGTACCAACTTTACTTGATATTGAAACGAGATTTGTGAAAGGCTGGAATCTGGTCTTAATCCCAGCAGATTTCAATCAGGTATCAAAAGAAGACCTATGTGTTTATAAACTTTTAATAAATATTTTATCACTTTCAAAATAATTTATCAGATTAAAAATGCAACATTAACTAATCATGATAGTTGGAGAACATATAAAGCAATGAGCACATATGGGTTGGGTAGAGAAAACAAAAGAATGAGACTGTGTCTTGGGCTAATTGTGTAAATGCAAAATTGGTAACATTGCTCCTTCCTCTATTTCTCTTAGTTTTCTAAAAGTAGCAAAAGGCTGAATGGAAATATTTAGGAAGAAGGGGCTGTTCATGAACAGAAGAATTCTGATTCTTTTCTGCTCCTAAATCCAAATTCTACTAGAAATTCACTGTACTCAGAGAAAAATTAGAATGTTCATAGAAAATGTAACCAAGGTAGGGGAAAAAAACACAAAAGACATACTGACTTAAAAGTGCTTTTAGATATGTATATATGCTTATAAAATCAACTTAACTTAAACATTCTAACAGACATTCTCCAATGCATATTGAAATGTGAGTTGACAGGCAACCTTAGAAGATCAACAAAAATAGTGAAAAACAAGTCTTTTGTCTGACTAAACAAATTATAGCACACCTTTTATGCTTTTATACTCAACTAAGATCATGTTGTACTTGGACGAAAGAGAGATGAAAGATCTTGTAGGTCAACAACTCCTGATCTGTGGCTGGTTTATTATATCATTCACAATATATGTGTGTGGGGTTTCTGATTTGAACCAGAAACTATGGTGGGTGTTGGGCTTACAGTAGGAAATAAATCAGTCTCTCATCTCAAAGAATCCATATTCTCATTGAGGGAGAAAGGCAATATCCAAATAAAGAAATCAGTAATATGTTTGATAATGCTAACAAAGATATATAGTGTGTGTATGTATGCAGTTAGGGGTGTGTGTATTGACATGTGAGGTGAGAGTCATAGAGTGGTGAGGGAAAGCATCTCAATAAGTTGTCATTTGAGTAGAGACCTAGTTGAAGAGAGAATGTCCCTGAAGATATATGATTGCAGAGAATTCCAAAGAAAGGGAACAGCAGGTGCAAACAATGAAGTAAGAAAAAGGAGGCCAATAAGGCTTAAGCAGTCTGAGCAAGAAGAAGACTAGCAGGAGAAACAGTCCAAAGAATAATGATGACAAGGTCATATCAGGCCCTAAAGTCCAAGATAATCCAATATACACTGGATGCTATACGGTACGAGTTATAATGCTGTACCATATCAGTTACTTGCTCTGACTTAGTGTCTTTAAAAGGCCGTTCAGAGCCAGGCATGGTGGCTCATGCCTATAATCTCAGCACTTTGGGAAGCCGAGGCAGGTGGATCACCTGAGGTCAGGAGTTCGAGACCAGCCTGGCCAACATGGTGAAACCCTGTCTATACTAAAAATACAAAAAATTAGCCAGCTGTGGTGGTGGGTGCCTGTAATCCCAGCTACTCGAGAGGCTGAGGCAGAAGAATCACTTGAACCTGGGAGGTGGAGGTTGCAGTGAGCTGGTATCACTCCACTACACTCCAGGGTGGGTGACAGGGAGACTCCGTCTCAAAAAAGAAAAAGAAGGCCACTCAGAATTAGATTTTTTTTTTTAAATGGAGTTTTGCTCTTATTGCCCAGGCTGGAGTGCAATGGCACAATCTTGGCTCACTATAACCTCTGCATCCCAGGTTCAAGGGATTCTCCTGCCTCAGCCTCCCAAGTAGCAGGGATTACAGGCATGCACCACCATGCCCAGCTAATTTTTGTATTTTAAGTAGAGATGGGGTTTCACCATGGTGGGCAGGCTGGTTTCAAACTGCTGACCTCAAGTGATCCACCCACCTTGGCTTCCCAAAGTGCTGGGATTACAGGCATGAACAACCACACCCGGCCCAGAATTAAAGTTTAAGTAGAGTCAAGGAGAGAAGCAGAGGGATCAGTTAGAAGGTTATTGAAATGGCCAGTCAGTAGATAAAGGTGTCTTGGCTCAAATTAGTAACAGAGGAAGTAAAGAGTAGCTAGACTGATAATATATTTTGAAGTAGACTGATATAATTTTATTATTAATTGAATATTGAATACAATACAGTAAGAAATTAAGATTAGCTCTGAGTTTTTTATTTTAAAAAATATTTGTGGGTA
Organism: Leontopithecus rosalia; assembly: GCA_028533165.1. Classification (NCBI taxonomy): domain Eukaryota; kingdom Metazoa; phylum Chordata; class Mammalia; order Primates; family Cebidae; genus Leontopithecus; species Leontopithecus rosalia. The sequence continues at coordinate 9,352 of JAPYYA010003753.1, read as the reverse complement.
TATAGTAGATGTATCTATTTTGGGAGTACATGAGATGTGGCTCTGAGATTTAAAAAAAATAGAACTGCCATTTGCTGTTAGAGAAGACTGGGGAAGTAGAAATCAAGGATTCAATTCTGGATATGTTCGGTTGATGCCTGTTAGGCATTCAAGCAGAGATGTTGCATAGCACTTAGACATAAGAGTTCTGTGGTTTGGAGAGATGTTCAGGCTGAAGGTGTAAATTTGGGGGTCATTTTATAGTTATGGTACTTAAAATACATGATTGGATGAAATCACATAGGAAGAGAGGTTGAATAACTAAGGGAAGGAGTCTGGGAACTGAGCTTAGATTTCTCCTACAAACAGAGGTAGGAAAATGAGGAGGTTCTAGCAAAGCACACTGAGAGTGTGTGGCTTGTGAGATTGGAGGAGAACCAATAGATCAGTCTTGGAGGCCAAATGAAGAGCATGTTCACAGAGGAAGCAATTGATTGAGACAAACATTGAATCTGAGTAGATTTGACCAGAGGTCATGGGTTAGATTTTTTATTTCTCATCTCCATGCTTTTTCCGTCCTTGCCTGAGCTACAGGCAGGACTTCTTGGAAGCTACATAATGAAGCTACATAATGAAGTCCACCGAAATGTCAACAGACCTATTGAAGGAGAATGTCTTGGTTTGTGTTTTTCCAAAGGCAAACTTGCACAAAAGGCTTTGAGAGAGGCCAAAGTTGTATTAATGAGCATGTTACTACTCTGGGCAACTGCCTCAGCTTTATAGAAATCCTCTAAGGAAATATATAGACTGTGTTCCAGCATTGTCAGGAGGAGTTATTCATAGACTCATTGGTTGTGAGCTGCCCACCTGGGGCTTTACATACTTAGCATTTCCACATTGCCCTGTGCATGTCCTGTGCTAGCAAAAGTTACCGGGAGAGGAACTGAGAAGCATGGATGCTTGAGGTTGGAAGCTGTCTGCAAGTCCAAGAAATGCTCATCACAGCTGCAGGTGAATCCAGAGGTGGACTGAGTAGGTATGAGCATCTGCTATTGAAGACAATGCAAATCTGATTGTGGCAGAATTTGTTCATCACCACCTGGGAGCAGACGGTTGGAAGTTTATTTTTGGACTATGAACTAAGGTATTTGGGCAAATGATCAGGTAACCTTCTTTTGAGCACATGATAGATTGAGGAAAAATATATACGGTGTGAGAGCTTTTAAAGAATATTTATCATGTCCTAAGAGTAATAAAATATGACAAATATTAGAAGATATAACATTCTGCTTGCATATTTTAATATCTAGAAATTTCTGAAAAATCTTCAAGTTTCTCCTGTGTAGAGAAAACGGAAAGAAAAGTATTGAAATATAAATGGTATTATTTCCTTGTTCTTATTTTTTTAATGTATTATTTAGATCCACCTAGTACCAAAACGGATTTCATATGGCTAAAATAAATATTAATTTTTTAATGTTTTTTAACAGTGGACATGTCTATATGAATATCTCATTAAAAGAAAATTATTTATAACTTCATCCCGTGAACTACTGCCATTGTCTCAAGAAACTGTATTTCTCTGCCTGATAAACAATGGGTCTTTATTAAATAGATATTTGTCTTAGTAAGGTTCCATAACTTTCTCCAGAGAGCTTATCCGCATAGATATGCCTTTAATTGGCAACACAGTTTGTCTGAACTTTATGTTCTCACTGGAGATCTAGCTATTCCAAATTAATTTTTTTAAAAAACCATAGTGGCAAGCAATGGCATTAATAGAGAATACCTGAAACACAGCAGCATATTCTTTCCTTTAGATCCTCTGGCTCATCCTGGATAAGGTCAGATCATAACCACACCCACGCAGACTCATTGCTTGGACTCTTCTAGAACTATTCTCAATCAGAATTTGGTGTTATCCCGTCGGCCTATTGAGGACCTAATTTCTGTGGATTCACAGGATTAATCCACAAAAATAATGGCTCTTTTACTTATCTGCCTCAGAAAAAGCTCTGCTTCTTTTTTAAAACATCAAAACAGGCCGGGCGTAGTGGCTCACATCTGTAATCCCAGCACTTTGGGAGGCCAGAGCAGACGGATTACGAGGTCAGGAGATGGAGACCATCCTGGCTAACACAGTGAAACTCTGTCTTTACTAAAAATACAGAAACAAAAAAAGAGCAAACAAAACAATTAGCCAGGCATAGTGGCACCAACTGTAGTCCCAGCTACTCAGGAGGCTGAGGCAGGAGAATCGCTTGAACCCGGGAGGCGGAGGTTGCAGTGAGCTGAGGTCGTGCCACTGTACTCCAGCCTGGGTGACAGAGTGAGACTCGGTCTAAAAAAAAAAAAACAAAAAAAACTGGTTTTGCTTTTATCTTCTGAACACCATGCCATGTCACTAGTAATATGTCCTACCTGTTCTGGCTGATTCTGAAGACATCTGTAGGACTCCATGCCAACATTTCTGTGTGCCAATCTTAACATCTGCTGCTGTTATTTTTCTACTCATCTTTCCCTTTGCTCATACTTCTTTAACTATTTTTTATATTTTGTATTAAATTTATTTGTATAATTTGACTTGAATCCTTTGTAGAACTAGAAAAGAAATAAAAAGAAAGATGGTAGGTATATAAATGAAATAAATAATTTGTAAGCATTTAGAGGAAAAAAAATGCAGTGATCATTGGATCCAGTATGGGTTCATTAAGAATAAACCAGACAAAATTGACAAATACAGGAAAAAATGTATTCTAACTTCGAGAGCATGTTTTTTGTTTCGTAAAGTAGATCAGATGCTAACTTAGGTAGGCGAATTTGTCCCTAACTGAACAAGGATAACAAAGGAGGATTGATTGAACAATGATAACCAAAAAGGATTCAATAATGAAACTATTCCAACTTGGAAAGGAGTCATTAGTAACACAATTCAAAACTCCTTCCTTTGCCTTGATCCTTCAAAGAGATCACAAAAACACTGGGTTCTGAGGATTGAGGATTTCATGCAACTGGGAGACATGTAATAAAAGGGAAAACAGTAACAAGACTAAAAGGTTTAGCAGTCTGAAATGATGGACCAAACTTTTTTTAAAAAGATTATATTTAACGTGGATAGTATTTAAAGTCTCAATTTAAGAATTTAAAATTTGATTTCACTCATCAGTTGAGCTAAGCATAGGGGAAAAAAGTCGATTTTACAAGTTCAAAGGGAAGGAGAAAAACCAAGACCTGGATAGACTGCTATTTGTAACGACAACACCACCACCAACAACAAAATTCAGAGGTTGGGGCTGCAGAGTGGTAGAGTTCTGTTACATTCATTTAATATAGGTAAATAAATAAAACTGATAGAAAAAGCAGAGAACTATCACTAGAACTATCACTGCGTGTATTAATTGAAGTCAATATTCAAATGAAAATCTGCTGAAGTTCCTCTGTACTACCATGACATTGTGTTGTTTTGTTTCAAAACCCTGTCTTTTAAGGACAGTATCATGTACACATCTGAAGAAAGATAATTGAGGTGGCAAAGGCTCTGGAAATTTAGCAACAGTTGAAGGAACTGAGGCTATTTGATGCACAAGAACATCAGAAATTCAGTTAGAGGTAAAGTGTTTTTGATTCGGAAGAGGGTGGAGTAGGGTGTTTGCTAATCTCTGGAGAGCTCTCCTGTAGAAGGGGCAGGTGTTCCATGCTCCTCCATAGAGAAAAATCAGAATTATAAACTGTTTGAGGGTAGAAACCATGTCTTAAGCATCTTTGTACCCTTAGTGAGTCCAATTAAACAGAGGTGTCATTTGATGCTTGTTGGGTGTGGAATTGATGTTACAAGACAGATTCTAGCACTCTATAGGGAAGAACTTTGTAAGAAGCAAAACAGCTGCCTTTTGATATATTGAGTTTCTTACCATTGGAAGTGTTCCAGCTGCGAGGACAATAGTGTATTAGTTCAGATTAAGAACTTGAGTTCTGAGATGAGGCTGACCTAGATTCAAATTTTAGCCCTGTTAATTAGCTGTCGGAACTCATACAAGTTACTTAACCTCTCTGGCTATTACTTTGTGTCTATAAATTGTGTATAATGGTAGCTGGCTTTCAAATTTTTTGTGACGTTTGAATTGAGATAATTTCTCCCTTCCAAGTACTAACCAGGCCTGACCCTGCTTAGCTTCTGAGATCAGACAAGATCGAGTGTGTTCAGGATGATACAGCCATAGACAGAATTGAAACAATTTCTATGAGGAGTTAGTACAGCGCCTCAAACAACAGTAAATATTCAATAAATTATAGTTATTATTCCAGCAGAAAGTATTTGACAGTCTTTTAAGAATGTTATAAAAGGGATTTTTATATGGGATGGAAAGTTGAAAAAATGATCATTGATCCTGCTTAATTCAAAGATTCTGTAATTCTGTGTTTTCTCAACATTATTCTTTTCTATATCTTTGGCATTTTATAAATGATTCTAGAATTGCATTTCTCTCACGAACTTAAAAGCATTAAGTTAAAGCAATTATCAAGCTCTTCCAGAAAAAAGACTATCTCTTGTTTAACTTCACACCCCCAATTGTTTAGCACACTGACTGACATATAGTAAATAATACTATATCCACTGTATACATGAATGAATGATCAAACAACTAAATATTTAATTTATCTGAAAACACAGACCATGTCTGCCATCTTTCAATGAAAATTTCAGGTAAATGCTTGATCAAATATGCTTAAACAAACTATGCTTTTCTTAAGCCTAAATTAAAAAAGTAAATGATAAAGATTATAATTTACATGTCTCTAGCTATTTAAGAAACCAACATTTTTTAGCACCTACTATGAGGCAGGTGTTTTTCTTTTCTTTTTTTTATTGTACTTTAGGTTTTGGGGTACCTGTACAGATCATGCAGGATTGTTGCACAGTTACATACATGACAAGGTGGTTTGCTGCCTCCATCCCCCCATCACCTATATCTGGCATTTACCCCATGTTATCTCTCCCCAACCTCCCCACCCCCTGCTATCCCTCCTGTAGCCCCCTCCAACAGACCCCAGTGTGTGATGCTCCCCTCCCTCTGTCCATGTGTTCTTATTGTTCAACATCCACTGATGAGTGAGAACACGTGGTGTTTGATTTTCTGTTCTTGTGACAGTTTGCTGAGAATGATGGTTTCCAGATTTAACCATGTCCCTACAAAGAACACGAACTCATCATTTTTTATGGCTGCATAGTATTCTATGGTGTATATGTGCCACATTTTCCTTGCCCAGTCTATCATCGTTGGGCATTTGGGTTGGTTCCAGGTCTTTGCTAATGTAAATCGTGCTGCAGTGAACACATGTGTGCATGTGTCTTTGTAATAGAAAGATTTATAATCCTTTGGGTATATATCTAGTAATGGGATTGCTGGGTTAAATGGAATATCTATTTCTAGACCCTTAAGGAATCGCCACACTGTCTTCCATGATGGTTGCACTAATTTATACTCCCACCAACAGTGTAAAAGCATTCCTATTTCTCCACATCCTCCCCAGCATCTGTTGTTTCCAGATTTTTTTAATGATCGCCATTCTAACTGGTTTGAGATGGTATCTCAATGTGGCTTTGATTTGCATTTCTTTAATGACCAATGATGATGAGCATTTTTTCAGATGTTTGTTGGCCTCATATATGTCTTCTTTTGAAAGTTCTCTGTTTATATCCTTCTCCCACTTTTGAATGGGTTTGTATCTTTTTTTTTTTTTTTTGTAAATCTGTTTTAGTTCTTTGTAGATTCTGGATATTAGCCTTTTGTCAGATGGGTAGATTGCAAAAATTTTTTCCCATTCCATTGGTTGCTGGTTCATGCTGATTATTTTTTCTTTACCTGTACAGAAGCTCTGGAGTTTAATTAGGTCCCATTTGTCTATTTTGGCTTTTGTTGCCAGTGCTTTTGGTGTGGTAGTCAGGAAGTTCTTGCCTATACCTATGTCCTGAACAGTTTTGCCTAGGTTTTCTTCTAGGGTTTTTATGGTGCTAGGTCTTATGTTTAAGTCTTTAATACATCTGGAGTTAATTTTAGTGTACGGTGTCAGGAAGGAGTCCAGTTTCTGCTTTCTGCACATGGTTAGCCAGCTTTCCCAACACCATTTATTAAACAGGGAATCCTTTCCCCATTGCTTGTTTTTGTCAGGTTTGTCAAAGATCAGATGGTTGTAGATGTGTGGCATTGTCTCCAAGGCCTCTATTCTGTTCCATTGGTCTATAGCTCTGTTTTGGTACCAGTACCATGCTGTTTTGATTATTGTAGCCTTGTAGTATAGTTTGAAGTCAGGTAGTGTGATGCCTCCAGCTTTGTTCTTTTTGCTTAGGATTGTCTTGGATACATGGGTTCTCCTGTGGGTTCATATGAAGTTTAAGGTGGTTTTCTCCAGTTCTGTGAAAAAGGTGATTAGTAATTTGATGGGGATAGCACTGAATCTATAAATTACTTTGAGCAGTATGGCCATTTTCACAATATTGATTCTTCCTAATCATAAGCATGGAATGTTTTTCCATCTGTTAGTGTCCTCTCTTATTTCCTTGAGCAGTGGTGCATAGTTCTCCTTGAACAGGTCCTTTACATCCTTTGTTAGTTGTATTCCTAGGTATTTTATTCTCTTTGAGGCAATTGTGAATGAGAGTTCACTCTTGATTTGGCTCTCTGTTAGTTTGTTATTGGTGTATAGGAATGCTTGTGATTTCTGCACATTGATTTTGTATCCTGAGACTTTGCCAAAGTTGCTTATGAGCTTAAGGAGACTTTGGGCTGAGATGATGGGATCTTCTAAATATACAATCATGTTGTTTGCAAATAGAGACAATTTGACTTCCTCCTTTCCTAACTGAATACCCTTTATTTCTTTTTCTTGCCTGATTGCTCTGGCTAGAACTTCCAATACTATATTGAATAGGAGTGGTGAGAGAGGGCATCCTTGTCTAGTGCCAGATTTCAAAGGGAATGCTTCCAGTTTTTGCCCATTCAGTACGATATTGGCTGTTGGTTTGTGGTAAATAGATTTTATTATTTTGAGAGACGTTTCATCTACACCTAGTTTATTGAGAGTTTTTAGCATAAAGGGCCGTTGAATTTTGTCAAAGGCCTTCTCTGCATCTATTGAGATGATCATGTGGTTTTTGTTTTTGGTTCTGTTTATGTGGTGAATTATGTTTATAGACTTGTGTATGTTGAACCAGCCTTGCATCCCCGGGATGAAGCCTACTTGATCATGATGGATAAGCTTTTTGATGTGCTGTTGCAATCGGCTTGCCAGTATTTTATTGAAGATTTTTGCATCTATGTTCATCATGGCCTGAAGTTTTCTTTTTTTGTTGAGTCTCTGCTGTGTCTTGGTATCAGGATGATGTTGGTCTCATAAAATGATATGGGATTCTCTGTTTTTGGATTGTTTGGAATAGTTTCAGAAGGAGTGGCACCAGCTCCTCTTTGTATGTCTGGTAGAATTTGGCTGTGAACCCATCTGGACTTGGACTTTTTTTGGTTGATAGGCTATTTATTACTGCCTCAAATTCAGCCCTTGTTGTTGGTCTACTCAGGGTTTCAACTTCTTCCTAGTTTAGGCTTTGGAGGGTGCAAGTGTCTGGGAATGTATCCATTTCTTCCAGGTTTACTGGTTTATGTTGTTTGTAGAGTTGCATAGAGTTGTTTGTAGTAATTTCTGATAGTAGTTTGTATTTCTGTGGAATTGGTGGTGATATCCCCATTATCATTTTTTATTGCATCTATTTCATTCTTCTTCTTTTTTTTTTTTTTTTTTTTGAGACAGAGTTTCACTCTTTTTACCCAGGCTGGAGTGCAATGGCGCAATTTAGGCTCACTGCAACCTCCGCCTCCTGGGTTCAGGCAATTCTCCTACCTCAGCCTCCTGAGTAGCTGGGATTACAGGCACACGCCACCATGTCCAGCTAATTTTTTAAAAATTATTTTTAGTAGAGACGGGGTTTCACCATGTTGATCAGGATGGTCTCGATCTCTTGACCTCATGATCCACCTGCCTCGGCCTCCCACAGTGCTGGGATTACAGGCATGAGCCACCGCGCCCCGCCACGTCTCTTTTCTTTTTTAGTAATCTGGCTAGCAGTCTATTTTGTTGATCTTTTCAAAAAACTAGCTCCTGGATTTACTGATTTTTTTGAAGGTTTTTTTGTGTCTCTATCTCCTTCAGTTCTGCTCTGATCTTAGTTATTTCTTGTCTTCTGCTAGTTTTTGAGTTTTTTTAAGTCTTTCTCTCTAGCTCTTTCAATTTTGATGACAGGGTGTCAAAAAAGGCGGACTGACTCTGTAATAGTGGACTGCCTCAGTAATGGCGGACTGCCTCGGTAATGGCGGACTGCCTCGGTAACAGCGGACACCCTTCCCCGCACAGAGCTGGACCCTCCCATTCTGGCTGCACTTGCTGGGAAACGCTGAATCCAGAGCGTTTCAGATTGCTCATTTTAAGCCCCCTCTTTTTCAGTTGAATGGGCAGCTCTGTCTCCCAGGTGTTCCAGGCGCCAGTTGAAACGGTGCGTTTTTGTGTTTTTGTGCGGAAACCTGGCACGCTGGCTGAAACGGCCGTGCTGGAAACTCACTGCGCTTTTTGGTGGGGAATCTCCTGGTCTGTGGGCGGTAAAATACCTCTGCATTGCTCTCGCTGGAAAAGGCATTCCAGAGCTGTTCCTATGCAGCCATCTTGGATCTCCCCAAGCAGGTGTTTTTCATGATAATTCCATTTGTCTGTTAACACATCTATGAGGTAAGTAATGTTTGACCTAGTTTGTTGACCAAGAAACATAGCATCTGAGAACTTAAAAATACTATCACACTGCCATTGCATGGTTATATACAGGATTTGAACCTCACTCTAACTAATCCAAACACTAAGCGATTCCTTTACAAATATTTTTAATTGCAAATGTAACATGATATATGCTTATTTTGAAAACTTTGAGCAGTTAGAAATATATAGACTAAAATATTAAAACTTCTTGTTATAACTATTGTTTCTTCATCCCCGTCTACCTCCTTCCATCCTCTTATCTATAAAAAGTGATCTGGAAAAACATGCTGTTAACTGCTGTTCTGTGCATTATGCATTTACACACTTATATGATAAAATATATGAACATAACAAAATAGAAGTGCAATAATAATGATAGAAAGATGTACTACTTAAAGATACAGTGTCTCTCTTTCTTTCTTTCTTTTTTTTTTTTTTTTGGGGGGGAGGAAGGGAGGAAGGCAGGAAGGGAGGGAAGGAGGAAGGGAGGGAGGAAGTAAGGGATGAAGGAAGGAAGGGAGGAAGGAAGGGAGGAAGGAAGGGAGGAAGGGAGGGAGGGAGGGAGGGAGGGAGGGAA
>JAPYYA010003752.1:0-12515 GCA_028533165.1 Leontopithecus rosalia | reverse complement strand
ATCTTCTGGCTTGTAGGGTTTCTGCCGAGAGATCTGCTGTGGGTCTGATGGGCTTTCCTTTGTGGGTGACCCAATCTTTCTCTCTGGCTGCACTTAGCATTTTCTCCTCATTTCAAACCTGGTGAATCTGATGATTATGTGCCTTGGGGTTGCTCTTCTTGCAGAATATCTTTGTGGTGTTTTCTGTATTTCCTGGACTTGAATGTTGGCCTCCCTTGCTAGGTTGGGGAAATTTTCCTGGATAATATCCTGAAGAGTATTTTCCAGCTTGGATTCATTCTCTTCATCACATTCTGGTACAACTATCAAATGTAGGTTAGGTCTCTTCACATAGTCCCATATTTCTTGGAGACTTTGTTCATTCCTTTTTGTGCTATTTTCTCTCATCTTAGCTTCTCATTTTATTTCATTTAGTTGATCTTTGACTTCTGATATCTTTTCTTCTGTGTCGTCAATTCAGCTGTTGAAACTTGTGCATGCTTCGCGAATTTCTCATGTTGTGTTTTTCAGCTCCTTCAGTTCATTCATATTCCTCTCTAAGTTGTCCATTCTTCTTATCATTTCCTCAAATCTTTTTAAAAAAATTTTTCAAGATTCTTAGTTTCTTTGTGTTGATTTAGAATATGTTCTTTAAGCTCATGGAAGTTTCTCATTATCCACCTTCTGAAGTGTGATTCCGTCATTTCGTCACAGTAATTCTCCATCCAGCTTTGTTTCCTTGCTGGTGAGGAGTTTTGGTTTTTTGTAGGAGGTGAGGTGTTTTGGTTTCAGGTGTTTTCCACCTTTTTGCGCTGGTTTCTTCCGATCTTTGTGGGTTTATCCACCTGTCTTCTGAGTAGTTGCTGTCTTTTTGATTGGGTCTCTGAGTGGACGCCCGGATTGTTGATGATGAAGTATTTCTGTTATTTAATTTTCCTTCTAACAGTGTAGCCCCTCTGCTGAACGACTGCTGAGGTCCCCTCCAGGCCCTGCTTGCCTGGGGTACACCTGTAGCAGCTGCGGAACAGTGAGGGATGCTACCAGTTTCTTCTTCTGCTATCTTTGTCCCAGAATGATGCCCGCCAAATGTCAGTCTAATCAGTCCTTTTTGAGGTGACTCTTTGGATATACAGGGGTCAGGGAGCTGCTTGAGGAGGCCGTCTTTACTTTATAGGAGCTCAAGTGCTGAGCTGTGATCTCCGTTGTTCATTCAGGGCTGTTAGACAGGTACGTTTAAGTCTGCTGCAGCAGAACTTTTAAAATCCCCTTTTTTTTCCAGATGCTCGGTCTTGGGGAGTTAGGGCTTTCTTTATGAGTATCTGTTGCACTGTCCTGCCCAGCTAGGAGGCAGTCTAGTCACTATTTGCCTGCCGAGGCTCCGCCCTGCTGCTGTGGGGTCTGCCCTGTTGCTGTGGGCTCCACCCTGCTGCTCTCTGTTACGGCTGGTTGCCTTGGCAATGGCAGGCTGCATCAGCAATGGGAGTGTACCGCAGTAGGAGCAGAATGCCTTGGTAATGGCGGATGCCCCTCCCACACCGAGCTGCACCATCCTGGGTTTAGCTGTGGCCATAGTGAAACTCTCAACCCTAGTGTTTCAAATCGCCATTTTGTTTGTCCCTGTGGGGGTGGGACCCGCTGTTCCTGATCACCTGGCTCCCTGCCTCAGAGCCCTTTTTTAAGTTGAATGATTGACTCTCCCCCAGGTGTTTCAGTTGCCTGCTGATAGGGCACCGGGATCTGTGTGATTTCCTGTGCATAGACCCACTGTGCTGGCTCAAATGTCGCTTCCAGACCAGGAATCTCCTGGTCTGGCTCACTGTCCAAGTCCCGTTTAATTAGATGGATATGCTAATCTGCCCTCCCAAATCTCAGATTGCAGGTTTAACAGGGCACCCAGACCAGTGCGTTTTGTGTGGAGTGCCACTGCGCTGCAGCGCCGCTTGGCGTCCTGTGTCTCTCCTACACCTGGAAATTTCCCCGTTTGTGGACAACAAAGATCCATTTGGAAATGCAGTTTGCACTCACCCTCTGTGGCTTCACTGAGAGCTGCAATCCTGAGTTGCTCCTACCGTGCCATCTTCCTCTCTCTCTATGTATTTGTTAAAGGAATGAATGGGAAAATAAATGAATGATCTCTGAGGCTTTCACATACATCAGCTTTTCTGTCACTCTCACTGTGTCACCTAGGCTGGAGTCCAGTGGTGCAATCTTGGCTCACTGCAACCCCAGCCTTCTGGGTTCAAGTGATTCTCCTGCCTCAGCCTCCTAAGTAGCTGAGATTACAGGTGCCTCCCACCGTGGCTGGCTATTTTTTGTATTTTTAGTAGAGACAGGGTTTTACCATGTTGGTCAGGCTGGTCTTGAACTCTGGACCTCAAATGATTGGTCTGCCTTGGCCTTTCAAACTGCTGGAATTACAGGCATGAGCCACCACGCCTGGCCTAGTTTTTTTCTAAAATAATTTATTAATTTTGCTTTAGGTGCATACTATATTTGGCATTTTTACCCATGTTATCTCTCCCCACCCTTTGCTCCCTCCCAACCCCCATTGTCTCATTGTCTCTCCCCTACCCCTGCAACTGTACCCTATGTGTGATGCTCCTTTCCCTGAGTCCACATGTTCTCGTTGTTCAACTCCCACTACCCTATGTGTGATGCTCCTTTCCCTGAGTCCACATGTTCTCGTTGTTCAACTCCCACCTATGAGTGAGAACATACAGTGCTTGGCTTTCTGTTCTTGGGTCAGTTTGCTGAGAATGATGGTTTCCAGATTCATCCAAGTCCCTAAAAATGACACAACCTCATCATTTTTTATGGCTGCATAGTATTCCATGGTGTATATATGCAACATTTTCTTTTTCCAGCCTATCGCTGATGGGCATTTGGGTTGGCTCTAGGTCTTTGCTATTGTACACAGGGCTGCAATGAACATAGGTGTGCATGTGTCTTTATAGTAGAATGATTTATAATCCTTTGGATATACACCCAGTAATGGGATTGCTGGGTCAAATGGAATGTTATGTCTAGGTCCTTGAGGAATCGCAGCACTGTCTTCCACAATGGTTGAACTAATTTACACTCCCACCAACAGTGTCAAAATGTTTCTATTTCTCCACATTCTCTCCACCATCTGTTGTCTCCCAATTTTTTAGTGATCACCATTCTATCTGGCTTGAGATGGTATCTCAATGTAGTTTTGATTTGCATTTCTCTAATGACCAGCGATGATGAGCATTTTTTCATATGTTTGTTGGCCTCATATATGCCCTCTCTTGAAAAGTGTCTGCTCATATCCTTCACCCACTTTTGAATGGGGTTGTTTGTTTTTTTCTTATAAATCTGTTCTAGTTCTTTGTACATTCTGGATATTAGCCCCTTGTCAGATGGGTAGATTGCAAAAATTTTTTCCCATTCTGTTGTTTGCCAATTCACTCTAATGATGGTTTCTTTTGCTGTATGGAAGCTCTGGAGCTTAATTAGATACCATTTGTCTATCCTGGCTTTAATTGCCATTGCTTTTGGTGTTTTAGTCATGAAGTCCTTGCCTATGCCTATGCCCTGAATGGTTTTGCCTACATTTTCTTCTAGTGTTTTTTATGGTGTTAGGTATTATGTTTAAATCTTTCTGGAGTTAATTTTAGTGTAAGGGGACAGGTAGCGGTCCAGTTTCTGCTTTCTGCACATTGCTAGCCAGTTTTCCCAACACCATTTGTTAAACATGGAGTCCTTTCCCCATTGCTTGTTTTTGCTGGGCTTGTCAAAGATCAGATGGTTGTAGATGTGTGGTGTTTCTTCTTGGGTCTCTGTTCTGTTCCATTGGTCTATATCTCTGTTTTGGCACCAGTACCATGCTGTTTTGATTACTGTAGCCTTGTAGTATAGCTTGAATTCTGGCAGTGTGATGCCTCTGGCTTTGTTCTTTTTGCTTAGGATTGTCTTGGCTATGAGAGGTGTCTTGTGATTGCATATGAAGTTTAAAATGTTTTTTTTAGTTCTGTGAAGAAGGTCATTGATAGCTTGATGGGGATAGTATTGAATCTATAGATTACTTTGGGCACTATGGCCATTTTCACAATATTGATTCTTCCTAACTGTAAGCATGAAATGTATCTCCATCTGTTTGTGTCCTCTCTTATTTTGTTGAGCAGTGGTTTGTAGTTCTCCTTGAAGAGGTTCTTTACATCTTTTGTTAGCTGTATTCCTAGGTATTTTATTCTCTTTGTAGCAATTGTGAATGGGTGTTCACTCTTGATTTGGCTCTCTGTCTGTTATTGGTGTATAGGAATGCTTGTGATTTTTGCACATTGATTTTGTATCCTGAGACTGCTGAAGTTGCTTATCAGTTTGAGAAAATTTTGGGCTGAGATGATGGGGTCTTCTAGATATGCAATCATTTCATCTGCAAATAGAGACAGTTTGACTTCCTCCTTTCCTAATCAAATACACTTTATTTCTTTTTCTTGCCTGATTGCTCTGCTAGACCTTCCAATACTATGTTGAATTGGAGTGGTGAGAGAGAGCATCCTTTTCTAGTGCCTGATTTCAAAAGGAATTCTTCCAGCTTTTGTCCATTCAGTATGATATTGGCTGTAGGTTTGTCATATACAGCTTTTATCATTTCATGATATGTTCCATCAAAACCTAGTTTATTGAGAATTTTTAGCATGAAGGGCTGTTGAATTTTATCGAATTATCTCTGCGTCAATTGAGATAATCATGTGGTTTTTGTCTTTGGTTCCGTTTATGTGATGGATTACATTTATGGATTTGTGTATGTTAAACCAACCTTGCATCCCAAGATGAAGCCTACTTGGTCGTGATGGATAAACTTCTTGATGTGTTTTTGCAATCTGTTTGCCAGTATTTTATTGAAGATTTTTGCATCGATGTTCATCATGGATATTGGCCTGAGGTTTTCTTTTTTAGTTGAGTCTCTGCTTGGTTCTGGTATCAGGATGATGTTGGTGTTATAAAATGAGCTAGGGAGGATTTCTCCTTTTGTATTGTTTGATACAGTTTCAGAAGGAATGGAACCAGCTCCTCTTTGTACATCTGGTAGAATTCGGCTGTGAACCCTTCTGGACCTAGACTTTTTTTGGTTGGTAGGCTATTAATTGCTGCTTCTACTTCAGCCCTTGTTATTGGTCTATTCAGGATTTCAGCTTCCTCCTGGTTTAGTTCTGGTGGAGTACAGGTGTGTAGGAATTTGTCAATTTCTTCCTGGTTTACTGGTTTATGTGAGTAGAGATATTTGTAGTAATCTCCGATGGTGGCTTGTATTTCTGTGGGATCAGTGGTGATATCCCCTTAATTGTTTTTTATTGCATTGATTTGATTATTCTCCCTTTTCTTTTTTATTAATCTGGTTAGCAGTCTGTCTATTTTGTTGATCTGTTCAAAAAACCAGCTCCTGAATTTATTAATTTTTTAAAGGTTTTTTTTGTGTCTCTATCTCCTTCAGTTCTTCTCCGATCTTAGTTATCTCTTGTCTTTTGCCAGCTTTTGAGTTTTTTTGATATTGCTCCTCTAGTTCTTTCAATTTTGATGATAGAGTATTGATTTTAGATCTTTCCTCTCTTCTCTGGTGGGCATTTATTGCTATACATTTCCCTCTTGATACTGCTTTAAAGGTGTTCCAGGATTCTGGTAAGCTGTGTGTTCATTCTGGTTGGTTTCAAAGAACATCTTTATTTCTTTGACAATGAAACAATCTTCATTTTATTGTTTATCCAGTCAACATTCAGAAGCAAGTTGTTCAGTTTCCAAGTGGTTGTGTGGGTTTGAGTGTGTTTCTTACTTCTGAGTTCTAGTCTGATTGTGCTGTGGTCTGATAGATTGTTTGTTATGATTTCTGTTCTTTTGCATTTGCTGAGGAGTGATTTGCTTCCAATGATATGGTCAATTTTAGAGTAAGTGCAATGTGGTGCTTAGAAAAATGTATATTCTGTGGATTTGGGGTGGGGCATTCTGCATATATCTATTAGATCCGCTTGGTCCAGCTCTGCATTCAAGTCCTGGATATCCTTGTTAATTTTCTGTCTCGTTGATCTGTCTAATATTGACAGTGGAGTACTGAAGTCTCCCACTATTATTGTGTGGGAGTTTAAATCTCATTTTAGGTCTTTAAGAACTTGCTTTATGTATCTGGGTGCTCCCGTGTTGGGGGTGATTATATTCAGGATAGTTAGCTCTTCCTGTTGGATTGATCCTTTTACCATTATGTAATGTTCTTCTTTGCCTCTTTTGATCTTTGTTGGTTTGAAGTCCATTACATCAGAGACTAGGATTGCAACCCCTGCTTTTTTTGTTCTCCATTTGTTTGGTAAATCTTCTTTCATCCCTTCATTTTGGGTCTATGTGTGTCTTCGTATGTGAGATGGGTTTCTTGAATACAGCACACAAGTGGGTTCTGACTTTTTATCCAGTTTGCCAGTCTGTGTCTTTTGATTGGGGTGTTTAGGTCATTTACATTCAATATTAATATTGTTATGTGTGAATTTGATCCTGCCGTTTTGTTACTGGCTGATTTTCTTTCTCATTAGTTGACTCATTTTCTTCATTGCATTTTTAGTCTTTGCCAACTGGTTTGCTTTTGCAGTGACTCATAATGTTTCTTTCCATGCTTAGTGTTTCTTTCAGGAGCTCTCATAGAGCAAGTCTGGTGGTGACAAAATCTCTCAATTATTGCTTGTCCATAAAGGATTTTATTTCTTCTTCATTTATAAAGCTTAGTTTGGCTGGATATGAGATTCTGGGTTGAAAGTTCTTTTCTTAAAGGATGTTGAATATTGCCCCCCCACTCTCTTTTGGCTTGTAGAGTTTCTGTTGAGAGATCTGCTGTGAGTCTGCCTGACTTCTCTCAGTGGGTTACCTGACCTTTCTCTCTGGCTGCCCTTAGCATTTTTTCCTTCAGTTCAACCCTGGTGAATCTGATGATTATGTGCCTTGGGGTTGCTCTTCTTGAGGAATATCTTTGTGGAATTCTCTGTATTTCTTGAATTTGAAATTTGAACTGCCTTGTTAGGCTTGGGAAGTTCTCCTGGATAATATTATGGAGTGTGTTTTTCAGCTTGGATTCATTTTCCCTGTCATATTCAGGTACACCCATCAAGCATTAATTAGTTTTTTCACATAATCCCATATTTCTTGGAGGCTTTGTTTATTTCTTTTCACCTTTTTTTCTCTTGTATTGCCTTCTCTTTTTATTTCATTGAGTTGATCTTCAATCTCTGATATCCTTTTTTGTGCTTGATTGATTTGGCTATTAAACCTTGTGTTTGCTTCATGTAGTTCTCATGCTGTTTTCTTCAACTCCATCAAGTCGTTTATGTTCTTCTCTAAGCTGATTATTCTAGTTAGCATTTTGTCTAACTTTTTTCAAAGTTTCTGATTTCTTTGTATTGCGTTAGAATGTGTTCCTTCAGCTCTGAAACATTTGTTATTATCCACCTTCTGAATCCTGTTTCCGTCAATTCTTTGCACTCCTTCTCAGTCAAGTTGTGATCCTGTGTTGTTGAGGAGTTGTGATCCCTTGAAGGGGAAGAGGTGTTCTGGTCTTTGATGGTTTCACATTTTTTGCACTTTTTTTTTTTTTTTTTTTTTTTTTTTTTACCATCTTTGTGGATTTACCTGGCTGTGGTGTCAGAGAGCTGCTTGATGAGGTCGCTTGTCAGCCGGTGGGGGCGCTACTGGGTTTCTAGGGACTCCTTCAGGTTACTAGTGAAGCTTCCTGTGTCTTTTTTGTTTATGCTGGGAGATTAGACCCTCCTCTTCCACTGACCCATAGGTGCTGCTGGGTTGTCAAGAATGCCATCCCATTGCTACATAGGCTTCCTGTGTTTTTTGTTAAAAGATGTAGCCCGGTCCCACTTCTCTAGCGGTGGGTTGTGCCCTTTCTTCTCTGGGCTGGATCATTCAGTTTTCATCTCAGACTGTAGCACTGGCTGTGCAACCCACTAGAGTCAGAGCTTCAGCCCTCTGGGGTTTGTGGAGGAGGGCAGGGACCTGCCCAGCCACACCTGCAGTCTCTCCCTTTGAGCTTTCTCTCTCTCTAATCATGGGGTAGGCACTGCCCAGCTGCTCCCACTTACAGCTCCTTCTCTATCCGGGCAGGGGGAGTGGTGATAGCTCAGTCTGCAGACACTTATTCAACTCCGCACTTATAATTCCTGATGCTCGATTGGCAAAGATCCCCTGTTCTTTGTATTCCTGAGGCTTTGGGGGAAGCACTATATCTGGACCAGAGCACCAGAGGTGAAGCCTCTGACTCGCTGGTCAGATGCACTTTCTGGGTGAAGCAGCACCCCTCCCTGCCTCAGTCTGCTGTGTGGACTTTGCTCACCCTCAGACCAGACCCTTTGAAATGCACCTGGTACCTCGGTTGGAGCTAGGAGATATCTGGGTTTCTGCATCTCTCTCCCTGGGTGTTGTGCACTGGAGTTGTGTCTAATTCACCATCTTGGATCCTCACCTTGTTTTAGTTTTTAAGGTGAGATGTTTCCCTTTACAGTATATACACATATTCACTCTGGAATGTCCAAATCTATCTCCTAAACGAAATGTGTTTCTAAAATACTGAATCAAAGGTAGATTCAATCCTTTTAGTTGAACGGACACACAGCAGAGCAGTTTCAGAGATATATTTCTTCTGTGTTTTAAAGGCAGTCTTACAGGTATTTCGTATAACCTGGTTTTACTGGATATATCTATTTTTAGATTCTCCACCAAAAGGGTTTTTAAACTGCTGCATACACACATTAGTTTAACCCTGTAGGTTGAATGCACACGTTGACAAGCTTTGCTCCAGATAGCTTCGTTTTCATTTTTATGGTGAGATATTTCCCTTTACAGCATATACACACATTCACTGCGGAATGTCTATATCTAGCTCCTATACGAAATGTGTTTTTAAACTACTGAATCAAAAGATAGATTGAATCCTCTTAGTTAAATGGACACACAGCAGAGCAGTTTCAAGGAAGTCTTTCTTCTGTGTTTTAAAAGCAGTCTTATGGCTATTTCATGTAAGTCAGGGTTTTGCTGGAAATGTCTGCTTTTAGGTTTTCCACATAGTGTTTTAAAACTGCTGCATACACAAATCAGATTAACTCTGTATGTTAAACGCATATATTGACAAGCTTTCTCCCAGATAGCTTCATTATAATTTTTAAGGTGAGATATTTCCCTTTACACCCCACCTCACATTCACTCTGAAATGTCCAAATCTAGCTCCCATAAGAAATGTGTTTCCAAACTGCTGAATAAAAAGATAGATTCAATTATCTTAGTTGAATGGACACATAGCAGAGCAGTTTCAAAGATGTTTTTCATCTGTGTTTTAAAGGCAGTCTTACTGCTATTTCGTATAAGCTGGGATTTTGCAGGAAATATCTGTTTTTAGATTCTCCACAGAAAGGGTTTTAAAACTGCTCTACACACCCATCAGTTTAACTCTGTATGTTGAATGTACGCACTGACATGCTTTCTCACAGCTATCTTCATTTTAGTTTTTAAGGTGAAATATTTCCCTTTACAGCACATACACACATTCACTCTGTAATGTCCAAATCTAGCTCCTATACGAAATGTGTTTCTAAACTGCTGAATCTAAAGATAGATTGAATGTTCTTAGTTGAACAGACACACAGCAGAGCAGTTTCAAATATATTTTTCTTCTGTTTATTAAAGGCAGTATGATTGGTATTTGGTATAATCTGGGAGTTTGCTGGAAATATCTATTTTTAGTTTAACCATGGAAGGGTTTTTAAACTTCCGAATACATGCATCAATTTAACTCTGTAGTTGAATGCACACATTGACAAGTTTTCTCCAGTATATCTTCATTTTAGTTTTTAAGGTGAGGTATTTCCCTTTACAGCATATAAACATATTCACTCTGGAATGTCCAATTCTAGCTCCTAAACGAAATGCTTTTCTAAACTACTGAATCAAAAGATACATTTAATCCTCTTAGTTTAACAGACACACAGCAGAGCAGTTTCAAAGATACCTTTCTTCTGCATTTAAAGGCAGTCTTACTATTTCTGATAAGCTCCAATGTTGGTGGAAATATCTGTGTTTAGACTCTTCACAGAAAGGGTTTTTAAACTGCTGCATACACATATCAGTTTAACTCTGGATGTTGAATGCACACATTGACAAGCTTTCTCCTAGATAGCTTCATTTTAGCTTTTAAGGTGAGATATTTCCCTTTACACCACATACACACAGTCACTCTGAAATGTTCAAATCTATGTCCTATAGGAAATGTGTTTCTAAACTGCTTAATCAAAAGATAGATTCAATGCTTTTACTTGAATGGACACACAGTAGAGCAGTTTCAAAGATATCTGTCTTCTGTGTTTTAAAGGCAGTGTTACTGCTATTTTGCATAAGCTGGGATGGTGCTGGAAATATATGTTTTTAGATTCTAAAAGTAAAAAGTTTTTAAACTGCTGCATACACATATCAGTTTAACTCTGCAAGTTGAATGCACACATTGACAAGCTTTCTCACAGACAGCTTCATTTTAGTTCTTAAGGTGAGATATTTCCCTTAGAGCACACACCTCAGTTTGACTCTGCAGTTGAACACATACATTGATAAGCTTTCTCTAAGAGAGCTTCGTTATAGTTTTTAAGGTGAGATAATTCCCTTTGCCACATGAACTCACATTCAGTCTGGAATGTCCAAATCTATCTCCTATAAGAAATGTGTTTCTTAACTGCAGAAGGAAAACATGGAGTCAATTCTCTTACTTGAGCAGAAACACACCAGAGCAGTTTCAAAGATATCTTTCTTCTGTGTTTTAAAGGCAGTCTTACTTCTGTTTCATATAATGCAGGATTTTGCTGGAAATATCTGTTTTTAGATTCTCCACAGAAAACATTTTGAACTATTGCATACACATATCAGCTTAATTCTGTAAGTTGAAGGCACACAATGAAAAGATCTCTCACACACAACTCCTTTATAATTTTTAAGGTGAGATATTTCCCTTTATAGCATATAGTCCCATTCACTCTGGAATTTCCAAATCTAACTCATATAAGAAATTTCTAAACATCAGAATCAAAAAATAGATTTAATCCTCTTAGTTGAATGGATGCACAGCAGAGCAGTTTCAAAGACATCTTTCTTCTGTGTTTTAAAAGTCTTACTGTTATTTCATATAATCCAGAATTTTTCAGGAAATATCTGTTTTTAGATTCTCCATAGAAAGGGTTTTTAAAGTGCTGCATACACACATCAGCTTAACTCCATAAGCTGAATTCACATATTGACAAGCTTTCTTCCAGAGAGCTTCATTTTTGTTTATAAGGTGAGATATTTCCCTTTATAGCCTATACACACATTCACTCTGGAATGTCTAAATCGAGCTGCTTTAAGTGTTTCTAAACTGCCGAATCAAAAGAGAGATTCAATCCTCTTAATTGAATGGACACACAGCAGAGCAGTTTCAAAGATATCATTCTACCATGTTTTAAAGGCTGGCTTAATGCTATTTTGTATAAGCCGGGATTTTGCTGGCAATATCTGTTTCCAGATTCTCCACAGAAAGGGTTTTTAAACTGCTGCATATGTACATCAGTTTAACACTGTAAGTTGAATGCATACAAGGATAACCATTCACTCGGATAACTTCCTTTTAGATTTCAAGGTGAGATATTTCCCTTGACAGCATACTCTCCCATTCACTCTGGAATGTCCAAGTTTAGCTTCTGTAAGAAATGTGTTTCCAAACTTCTGAATCAAAACATAGATTCAATTCTCTTAGTTTAATGGATGAAGAGTGGAGCAGTTTCAAAGATGTCTTTCTTCTGTCTTTTAAAGCCAGTATTACTTCTATTTTGTATAAGCCGCGAATTTGCTGACAATATCTGTTTTAGATTCAAAACAGAAAGGGTTATTAAAATGTTGCATACACAATCAGCATAACTCTGTAAGTGCAATGCACACATTGAGAAGCTTTCTCCCAGATAGCTTTGTTTTATTTTTTAATGTGAGATATTTCAAATTACAGCCTATATGCATATTCCTTCTGGAATGTGAAAATCTAGCTCTTATAAGAAGTGTGTTTCCCATGGGTCTGGGCGCCCTGTTAAACCGGCAATTTGAGACTTGGGAGGGCAGATTGCTATGTTCATCTGACTGAATGGGTTTTGGATGGTGAACTAGACCAGGAGATTTCTGGGAGGTGAATTGTGAACCAGCGCAGCAGGTGGCTGCACTGGAAATCACACAGATCCTGGTGCCCTTTTGGCCAGCGACTGAGGCACCTGGGAAAGAGTCAACCCTACAACTTAAAAGGAAAAAAAAGCAAAAGGCTCAGAGGCAGGGAGCCAAGTGATCAGGCTCGACGGGTCCCACCCCCACAGGGACAAGCAATAAGTCGATTCAGAGTGCCGGGGGTTGACAGTTCCACTGCCGGAAGAGCTGAACACATGACTGTGCAGCTCGGTGGGGGAGGGGCGTCTGCCATTGCCGAGAGCTTCGGCCCCTACTGAGGTACCCACCCACTGCTGACGCAGTCAGCT
>JAPYYA010003751.1:0-12517 GCA_028533165.1 Leontopithecus rosalia | reverse complement strand
ATCAGTTTCAGGAGTTTTTGGGCTGAGGTGGTGGGGTCTTCTAGGTATACTATCATGTCGTCCACAAATAGAGACAATTTGGCTTCCACCTATCCTGTTTGAATACCCTCTATTTCTTTTTCTTGCCTGACTGCTCTGTCTAGAACTTCCAGTACTATATCGAATAGGAGTGGTGAGAGGGGGCATCCTTGTCTGGTGCCGGATTTCAAAGGGAATGCTTCCAGTTTTTGCCCATTCAGTATGATATTGGCTGTTGGTTTGTCATAAATAGATTTTATTACTTTGAGATACGTTCCATCAATACCGAGTTTATTGAGGGTTTTTAGCATAAAGGGCTGTTGAATTTTGTCAAATGCCTTCTCTGTGTCAATTGAGATAATCATGTGGTTTTTGTTTTTGGTTCTGTTTATGTGGTGAATTATGTTTATAGACTTTCGTATGTTAAACCAGCCTTGCATCTCTGGGATGAATCCTACTTGATCATGATGGATAAGCTTTTTGATGTGCTGTTGCAATCGGCTTGCCAGTATTTTATTGGAGATTTTTGCATCTTTGTTCATCTTGGATATTGGCCTGAAGTTTTCTTTTCTTGTTGAGTCTCTGACGGGTTTTGGTATCAGGATGATGTTGGTCTCCTAAAATGATTTGTGAAGGATTCCCTCTTTTTGGATTATTTGGAATAGTTTCAGAAGGAATGGTACTAGCTTCTCTTTGTGTGTCTGGTAGAATTAGGCTGTGAAGCCATCTGGTCTGTTCATCGTTACGGCTTCCTCCTGGTTTAGGCTTGGGAGGACACAGGTTTCCAGAAATTTGGCCATTTCTTCCAGGTTTACTAGTTTATGTGCATAGAGTTGTTTGTAATATTCTCTGATGATGGTTTGAATTTTTGTGGAATCTGTGGTGATTTCCCTTTATCGTTTTTTATTGAATCCATTTGGTTGTTCTCTCTTTTCTTTTTTATCAGTCTGGCTATTGGTCTGTCTATTTTGTTTATCTTTTCAAAAAACCAGCTCTTGGATTTATTGATTTTTTGAAGGGTTTTTCATGTCTCTATCTCCTTCAGTTCTGCTCTGATCTTAGTTATTTCTTGTCATCTGCTAGGTTTTGAGTTTTTTTTTATCTTGCTTCTCTAGCTCTTTCAATTTTGATGATAGGGTGTCAATTTTGGATCTCTCCACTCTTCTCATATGGGCACTTATTGCTATATATTTTCCTCTAGATACTGCTTTAAATGTGTCCCAGAGATTTTGGTATGTTTGTCTTCGTTCTCATTGGTTTCGAAGAACTTCTTTATTTCTGTCTTCATTTCATTGTTTATCCAATCAACATTCAAGAGCCAGTTGTTCAGTTTCCATGAAGCTGTGTGCTTCTGAGTTACTTCCTGAATTCTGAGTTCTAACTTGATTGCAGTATGGTCTGAGAGACTGTTTGGTATTATGTCAGTTGTTTTGGATTTGCTGAGGAGTTCTTTACTTCCAATTTTGTGATCAGTTTTAGAGTAGGTGTGATGTGGTGCTGAGAAGAATGTATATTCTGTGGATTTGGGGTGGAGAGTTCTGTAAATGTCTATCAGGTTTGCTTGTTTCAGGTCTGACTTCAAGCCCTGGATATTCTTGTTAATTTTCTGTCTGGTTGATCTGTCTAATATTAACAGTGGGTGTTAAAGTCTTCCACTATTATTGTGTGGGAGTCTAAGTCTCTTTGTAGGTTGTTAAGAACTTGCCTTATATATCTGGGTGCTCCTGTATTGGGTCCATATGTATTTAGGATCATTAGCTCTTCTTGTTGTATCGATTCTTTTACGATTATGTAGTAACCTTCTTTGTCTCTTTTGATCTTTGTTGCTTAATGTCTATTTTATCAGAGATGAGAATTGAAACTTCTGCTTTTTTTTTCTCTCCATTTGCTTGGTAAATCTTCCTCCATCCCTTTATTTTCAGCCTTTATGTATCCTTGCATGTGAGATGGGTTTCCTGGATACAGCACACTGATGGGTTTTGGCTGTTTATCCAATTTGCCAATCTGTGTCTTTTGATTGGTGCATTTAGCCCATTTACATTTAGGGTTAATATTGTTATGTGTGAATTTGATACTGCCATTTTGATGCTAGCTTGCTGTTTTGCTCGTTAGTTGATGCAGATTCTTCATTTTGTTGATGCTCTTTAGCATTTGGTATGTTTTTGGAATGGCTGGTACTGATTGTTTCTTTCTATGTGTAAAGCCTCTTTCAGGAGCTCTTGTAAAGCAGGCCTGGTGGTGACAAAATATCTGAGTACTTGCTTGTTTGCAAAGGATTTTATTTTTTCTTATGAAGCTCAGTTTGGCTGGATATGAAATTCTGGGTTGAAAGTTCTTTTCTTTAAGGATGTTGAATATTGGCCCCCACTCTCTTCTGGCTTGTAGAGTTTCTGTTGAGAGATTTGCTGTGAGTCTGATGGGCTTCCCTTTGTGCGTAACCCAACGTTTTTCTCTGGCTGCCCTTAGTATTTTCTCCTTCATTTCAACCCTGGTGAATCCGATTATTATGTGCCTTGGGGTTGCTCTTCTTGCGGAATATCTTTGTGGTGTTCTCTGTATTTCCTGCACTTGAATATTGGCCTGCCTTGCTAGATTGGGGAAATTTTCGTCACATTCTGGTACACCTATCAAACGTAGGTTAGGTCTCTTCACATAGTCCCACATTTCTTGGATACTTTGTTCATTCCTTTTTGTGCTTTTTTCTCTAATCTTGGCTTCTCGTTTTATTTCATTGAGTTGATCTTCGACTTCTGATATTCTTTCTTCTGCTTGGTCAATTCGGCTGTTGAAACTTGTGCATGCTTCGTGAAGTTCTTGTGTTGTGTTTTTCAGCTCCTTCAATTCATTCATATTCCTCTCTAAGTTGTCCATTCTTGTTATCATTTCCTCAAATCTTTTTTCAAATCTATTTTCAAGGTTCTTAGTTTCTTTGCACTGATTTAGAATATGTTCTTTTACCTCACAGAAGTTTCTCATTACCCACCTTCTGAAGTCTGATTTTGTCATTTCATCCCACTCATTCTTTGTCCAGCTTTTTTCCCTTTTTGGTGAGGAGTTTTCGTCCTTTGTAGGAGGCGAGGTGTTTTGGTTTGGGCTGTTTTCCTCCTTTTTGCGCTGGTTTCTTCCCATCTTTGTGGGTTTATCCACCTGTCATGTGAGTAGTTGCTGACTTTTCGATTGGGTCTCTGAGTGGATGCCCAGATTGTCGATGATGAAGTATTTCTGTTACTTTGTTTTCCTTCTAACAGTCTAGCCCCTCTGCTGTACAACTGCTGAGGTCCACTCCAGGCCCTGCTTGTCTGGCGTACACCTGTAGCAGCTTCGGAACAGTGAGGGATGCTACCAGTTTCTTCTGCTATCTTTGTCCCAGAATGATGCCCGCCAAATATCAGTCTGATCAGTCCTTTTTGAGGTGACTCTTTCGATATACAAGGGTCAGGGAGCTGCTTGAGGAGGCAGTCTGTACTTCATACGAGGTCAGGTGCTGAGCTGTGAGCTCTGTTGATCATTCTGGGCTGTTAGGCTGGTACGTTTAAGTCTGCTGCAGCAGAACTCATAAAACCTTTTTTTATCTTCAGATGCTCTGTCTCAGGGAGTTAGGGCTTTCTTTATGAGTATCTGTTGCGTTGTCCTGCTCAGGTAGGAGGCACTCTAGTCACTGTTTGCCTGCTGAGACTTTGCCCTGCTGCTGTGGGGTCCGCCCTGCTGCCATGGGGTCCGTCCTCTGCTGTGGGCTCCACCCTTTTGCCGTGGGCTCCGCCCTACTGCCGTGGCCTCCACTTTATTGCCGTGGGCTCTGCCCTGCTGTCCTGGGCTCCACCCTATTGGCGGAGTCTGTCTCTTATGGCGGGTTGCCTTGGCAATGGCAGGCTGCGTCAGCAATGCGAGTGTACCTCAGTAGGGGCGGAATGCCTCGGTAATGGCGGACACTTCTTCCCCATCGAGCTGCACCATTCTGGGTTCAGCTGTGCCCGCAGTGAAACTCTCAACCTTCAGTGTGTTGAATTGCCGTTTTGTTTCTCCCTGTGGAGGTGGGACCCGCCGAGGCTGATTACCTGGCTCCCTGCCTCAGAGCTCTGTCTTTTTTTTTTTTAAGTTGAATGGTTGACTCTTTCCCAGGTGTTTCAGTTGCCTGATGAAAGGGCACCAGGATCTGTGTGGTTTCCTGTGCAGCGACCCACCATGCTGGCTCAATCATCTTTTCCCAGGAATCTCCTGTTCTGGCTCATTGTCCAAGTCCTGTTTAGTCAGATGGATATGCTAATCTGCCCTCCCAAATCTCAGAATCCTGGTTTAACAGGGTACCCAGAGCAGTGCGTTTTGTGCTGATTGCTGCTGTGCTGCGGCACCAGCTGAAATGGCTGCGCAAGCTGAAACAGCTGCGCTGGCATCCCGCGTCTCTTCTACACCTGGGAATTTCCCTGTTCTGTGGGCAACAAAGATCTGTCTGGAAGTGTGGATTGCACTCACCTTCTGCATCTTCATTGAGAGCTGCATTCCTGATTTGCTCCTACCTCACTGTTTTCTTTCGCCTCCACCCAGCAAAGCATTCTATAATCAATATGCAAAAGAGTATTTTAATTATTCATTTAGTCGTTCATTTATTTATTTATTTAAGGCAGAGTCTTGTGCTATTGCCCAGGCTGGAGTGGAATGGCATGATCTCAGCTTACTGCACTCTCTGCCTCCTGGGTTCAAGAGCATCTCCTGCCTTAGCCTCCTGAGTACATGGGATTACAGGCACACACTACCATGTCTGGCTAATTTTTGTATTTTTAGTATAGACGGGGTTTCACCATGTTGGTCAGGCTGTTCTCATATTCCTGACCTCAGGAAATCCACCCGCCTAGGCCTCCCAAAATGCTGGCATGAGCCATTGCACCCAGCTGCAACACACTGTTCATCCAAATTCCATGACTAGATCACTTTTTATCTTCTCACTGCCTTGTGTGGTAGCTGCTTGCTACTCCTTTGAGGTGTCTTTTTTAATGCAAAGGGTTAATGGCAAGAAACTAATGTCTCCATAGTTAGAACCAGACCTTTCATTTAGGTAAGATGCTATACCAGAAATATGGATTTCTAATGCCACTAATAGTAATTGCATGGGGTACTAAGAACTGCCCCTCACGTGAGATAGTGGAAATGATAATGATAGCTACAATCTAAGACCCCAAAATATCCTTTACTTAGGTAGGAAACATAGTATAATGTTGAGCAAAATTGTGGAGCTATTGTTGTGTCACACATTATCTGCAAATTTAATGACATAATACAGAAACTATTTATGATTTCTCATGAGTCCATGAATAAGCTGAGCAGCTGTGCCAGTCTAGGCCAGACTCTGGACTCTGATATGTCTGTCGTCAACTGACACATCAGCTGTGTCTTGCTGGTTCAAGATGTGGCTGGCTGGTCTCAGAGCTGTCACATTATCACCTCTTGCTGCAGTCTTTTGGCCAAAGCAAGTTACACACCTAGCCCAGATTCAAGAGTTGAGAAAATAAACTCCACCACTTCAAGGCAGGAGTTGAAAGCCACATTGGAAAAAAGAAGGAATAATGGCTGGGTACAGAATTGGGGTCTGTTTTACAGTCAATCAAGCCTGATTGCTTTTCCAGATTAAAAGGGGCAATACTGAGATCCCCTCCTATACTGGATTACACCAACTCATTTATGGTAAGAATCATAGGTCAAAAGTGAGATTAGAGGTTTCTGAATAAGCTCTAACCCTCCATGAAGTTATCTATTAGGATTTAAGAAAAATAACTATAAAACTTCATATTGATGTTCTGTATTGGTTAATACATTTCTGCAACATTTGGTTTGATACAGATGTAGTTTCCCTGTTTAATGGAGCCTTGATTTCTAAAATAGCAGGTTCCCAAATTATTTCTTGTTGTTTTCTTTCATGCATGTGTATGTATATTCATGCATATATTGATACGTACGTATTGATATGTATATGTTTATGTAGACATTTCCTACTTCACTTCTGCCAGCATGCCCGCATCCTTGTCCTTTTTTTTTTCTTTCTTGCTTTGAGACAGTCTCACTCTGTCACCCAGTCTGGAGTGCAGTGGCTCAATCTCAGCTCACTGCAACCTCCACTTTCTGTATTTAAGCGATTCTCCTGCCTCAGCCTCCTGAATAGCTGGGACTACAGGTGCATGCCACCATGTCTGACTAATTTTTGTATTTTTAGTAGAGACAGGGTTTTGCCATGTTGGCCAGCATGGTCTTGATCTCTCAACCTTGTGATCCACACACCTTGGCCTCCCAAAGTGCTAGGATTACAGGTGTGAGCCACCACACCTGGCTTGTCCTCGTTATTCTTTAGCGCTTTGAGGTACCACCTTACGGTTATTTTCTCAGGTTGCTGATTATTCCAAAGGTCACTGCCCAGAGGAGGAGAAGTCACTTGCCTGACTGCAGTCAACTAGTTATATTATGGAAGAGAAATTTCGGTGAGGATGTTAATCTGACCTCTCATTTTGCACCTGGGATAGCTGCATTTCTAATCCTCCATCCGTTGCAGTGTTGTCATCTTCATTAAGAATTTAAAGAGCACCAACAGGCCTGGCTGATGTACAGAAAACAGAGGTAGCCACGTCTTTTGCCCAGCAAGCTGTTGCCTGATGACAGAGCTGCTGGTATGCATAAATATCTGGAATCTCCCCATTTTTACTTACTTTATAAATCTAGACAGACTTCACTTTGGGGCTCCTATTAGGAGGAGACTACAGAGAAAGATAAATCCCAGTTGGTAAAGTAAGTGGTGTATGCCTGCTCCTGTAGCTACCCATGGTTTATTACTGTTGTGTGTTATTTTCAACAGTATCTTATGTCTTCAGGATTCACTTTGTCTTGCTTTGTTTATGAGTGCATTTGCATGAAAACAGGTTATTTGGACATTTGTCCTCTGAGAGTTTTGCTTATTCTTTCCTCCAAGTCAGGATCATGTCTTCCATGCCATGATCACTTCCATAGCCAAATGAAGATTTGTGAGCTGTAGTGAAAGATACAACATAAAGTCCTAAGAAACCAGAGTAATCTTACTGAAATTTGTTTTTTGTTTTTACTTTGTTTAACTTATCATTCATTGAGGATCCAAAGTTGCCAATTTGGACTGCATCTAAGTGTGTGCATGTGTGGAGAGGAGATGTTCACATTAGAGTGAAATTTGATTGTACAACTTTTATAGATATAACCCAACCCTCTGCTTACAGTAGTTTTATATTAGAATCAGTAAACTATATGCGATTCTTTTTAGTTCGTGTCTTATTTTCCAAAGGTATTCAAAATATGAGCATCCATATTCAAGCTCTATTTTTTGTTTACTCCCATTTTGAGATAAGTTAAAAAGAAAGTACCAAATATTTTCTATGTATGTGCAGATAAACTTCTGCTTTGAATTAAGAAACATGCATACATATTAGGACTTGCAATAAAGATCTGTACAGTTTTATTTCAGTGTTTTCACTGGAATGCCTGTTAGAAATACAAATCCTTGGACCTTCATCAGTCCTGCTGAGTTAGATTCTTTGGGAGTAGAGGCAGTGTTATCTTCATTTTATGTTGATCTGCTAGGAGGTCTATGCTTATTAAACTTAGAGAAACACTGCTAATCCTATCTCAGAATTAAATCTGATTATTAGAAAACTATATACTGAGACCTCATTAATTTTTTTAGAGAATTGCCTTCATGGCACAATAATTTACTATTTTTTGTTTGGTTTTTTAAAATCAAAAATCAGTATAAGAAATGACAACATGTAAAGTCAATATGTACTTTTAAGAAACTATCATCAAACAACAGTTCATTGTATTGTTCAGAGATCATCTTCACGGGCCTTTTCATGACATGGCAGCTGGCTACTATAGTAGCTATTGGAGTAGGTTTTAGTTTTTGGCTTATATGCATAACGCTGCTTTGAATTTTTTTACAAAGACTTTGTAAGTACACTATGTGTTTCAATGCAGGAATAGTACAAGTCCTGCATCATGTGGCATGCAGACATTCACATTTAGTAAGATACTCTGAAATTTCCGAAAGTGTTTGCATAAATGTATATTTTTATAAGCAATACTCCAGTTTCTCTGTCCTTGAAAACATTAGATTTTGTGCGTATTCTTCATTTTAGCCATTCTGGGGGAGTGTGTATAACATTATCTCATTGTGATTTTAATTTGTACTCTCCTAAAAATAATGACATCTATTTCATTTTCCTGTGTTTACTGTCATTTGGATTTTCTCTTTTGTGAAATTCTTATTCCAGTAATGTGACTATTTTTAATACAGATATTCTGCTTTTTATTGTTTGTCTGTAGAATTTTTTTCTACACTCTATTGTTTTTTTGAAGATATATGTATTACAAATATTTTCTTTCACACTGTGACATATAGTTATACTCTGTCAGTAATGTCTTTCAGTGAAGAGAGCTTCAATTTTAATATTGTCAACTGTATCAATTTTTATCTTTGTGTTTAACCTTTTTGAGCCCTATTGAGAATCCTTTGCCCACTCAAGGCCAAGAATATATTCACTGTTTTTTATAAAACCTTTATTGTCTTATCTTTCACATTTAAATCTAGTGTCTATCTAGCAATTAAGATAAAGGATAACATGCCTTTCCCAGGAGGATTTATAACAGGAATTCAAACATGGTTTTGAAACTGAAAACTAATCAGTGCTGTGCACCATATTCTTAGAGAAAAAAAGGGCAAAACTATATGAATCATATTAATAGTTGCAAACAAGTATGTGATAAAATTCTACTTTTTATAGTAAAACACACCTGCACATGTACACGCTTTTTTTTTTTGCAACTGAGGAAATGAGAACTTCTTAAATCTGATTTCTTAAAGACAATGTATAAGTGTACATATGGAAAACATCATACTTGGTGATAAAATGCTGAAAGCATCCCCTGAGATCAGGAAAACAAGCCAAGGACGCTGCTATCACCCCATCTTTTCAATATTGCTCTGGAGGCCCTATCCTCTAGTGCAATCAGTTAAGAGAAAGACTTACTGGAAATAAAGATGTGAAACTGCTGTTATTCCTAGATGACATGATTATTTATCTAGGAAATCTCAAAGAAGCTGCACACTATTAGAACTAATAAGTAACTTTAGCAAGGTCACTGTGTACTATATCAATAAATAGAGTAATTGTATTTCTGTATATGAGAAACAAGCAGAAAAATGAATTTCTAAAATACATCATTTACAGTCATATTAGAGACCTATGAAATATAAAAAACAAATTAGATGCAAGATATATAATGTATCTAATTAAAACCTCAAAATATTGAGAAAAACTAAAGAGGACCTAAAGAAATGGAGGCATATATCATTGCCATAATTGGGAGTGATACATAGTTGTAACTCATCCATAATTAAGATCCCTACAGCATTTTGAATCAATAAGTTGACTCTAAAATGTTTAAAAAGAAAAGATCCAAGAAGAGCCAAGAAATCTTGAAGAAAAGGAACAGAGCTGGTGAACTTTCAATGATATATAATGCTAGAATAATTGAGAAAATATGTTATTGGTTCACACATGAATAAATAGAACACTGAAACATAATAAAAAGTTCAGAAATGACCTACTGACATAGATCAACTGACTTATGGCAGAGAGAACCCTGCAGTGCAGTGGGTATATGAAAAGTGGATATATTCTTTTTTTTTTTTTTTCCCTTGAGACATGGTTTCACTCTGTCTCCCAGACTGGAGTGCAGTGGCACAATCCTGGCTCACTACAACCTCCACCTCCTGGGTTCAGGCAATTCCTCTGCCTCAGCCTCCTGAGTAGGTGGGATTACAGGCATGTGCCACCATGCCTGGCTAATTTTTGTATTTTTAGTAGAGACGAGGTCTCACCATGTTGGCCAGGCTGGTTTTGAATTTCTGGCCTCAAGTGATCCTCCCACCTTAGCCTCCCAAAGTGCTTGTGTTTCAGGTGTGAGACACCATGACAGGCCTGAAGTGGATATATTCTATATATGGTGCTGGATTCATTCAATATTCATAAAGAAAAAACATTAATCTTGATTCCTACCTCTTCCCACATACGAGTCAAAACATTTTAAATTTAAATATACAAAGATGTGATTTTTCTGAAAAAAATTTTGTATTCTTTTTATTTTAGACAACTATATTATTATGTGCTCATTTGCTTTTGTTTTGATATCTAGAAACTCACAGCTAAAGCATGCTTGATCACAGTAATTTTCTTTAATCTAAGGTTTTGGCATAACTCTCTGGTCCTTTTTATCACATGGCAATTGTTCTTTCATCCTTGCTTTAATGACTCTATGAGTCTCTTTGTGTGTGTGTGAGTTGTGTTAAATCTTTTTTTAATAGACAAGGTATAAATAAAGAATAAATCAATCAAGGAAGTAAATAAACTTTTTTCAAAATTTTGAAATCTGAATTGACAGAATGATAGCTCATGTAGTAATCCCAGTTACTACACTTTGATAAAATTGTAACTGTCTAATATAGTGCTAGTACATGTTATGCATATAAGCATTATATGGATTTTTATTTAAATGTTAACATATGTGTCAGTATTAAAAATAAATATTATTTATGTAGAGTATCTACTTTTTTTTTTTTTGAGATGGAGTCTTGCTCTGTCACCAGACTGGAGTGCAGTGATGTGATCTCAGCTCACTGTAACCTCCGCCTCCAGGGCCTCCAGGGTTCAAGTGATTCTCTGCCTCAGCCTCCAAGTAGCTGAGATTACAGGTGCCTGCCATCACACTGGGCTAATTTTTTGTACTTTTAGTAGAGACACAGTTTCACTATGTTGGCCAGGCTGGTCTCAAACTCCTGACTTCAGGCGATCCATTTGCCTCGGCCTGGGAGTGAGCCACTGCGCCCAGCCTACTTTTTATACACTGTCTTTGACATATACTTGGACAAAAAAATATATATAGATAGATCATTTGTTTCTCTTTCGGAAAAATTGCCTGAATATTGAAATAACTTTCTCATACGGTTAACTTTCTTATAAGGTTGCAGTAAGCCGAGATCGTGCCATTCATTGCACTGCAGTATGTGGAAGAAAAAGAATAACTGTTTGGAAGGCAGGAAGTGTAGCAACTGAGAAGTATTTCAAATCGTCAGTGATTAAGAACACGACATTTAAAGTTATTACACCTTCCTGCGTAGGAGTCTCAGCTCTGCCACCTAGTGGCTATAATCTTAGAAAAGTTACTTGACCTTACTTTTTTTTTTAATATTACATTTTAGGTTTTGGGGTACATGTGCAGAACTTGCAAGATAGTTGCATATGTACACACATGGCAGTGTGTTTTGCTGCCTTCCTCCCCTTCACCCACATTTGGCATTTCTCCCCAGGCTATCTCTCCCCAGCTCACCCCCTCCACTGTCCCTCTCCTATTCCCCCCAATAGACCCCAGTGTGTGGTACTCCCTTCCTTGTGTCCATGTGTTCTCATTATTCATCACCCACCTATGAGTGAGACATGCGGTATTTCATTTTCTGTTCTTGTGTCAGTTTCCTGAGAATAATGTTCTCCAGATTCATCCATGTCCCTACAAGGGACACGGACTCATCTTATGTGATTGCTGCATAATATTCCATGGTTCATATGTGCCACATTTTCCCTGTCCAGTCTATCATGGATGGGCATTTGGGTTGGTTCCAGGTCTTTGCTATTGTAAACAGTGCTGCAATGAAAATTTGTGTGCATGTGTCCTTATAGTAGAACGATTTATAGTTTTTTGGATACATACCCAGTAATGGGATTGCTGGGTCAAATGGAATTTCTATTTCTAAGGCCTTGAGGACTCGCCACACCGTCTTCCACAATGGTTTAACTAATTTACACTCCCATCAGCAGTGTAAAAGTGTTCCTATCTCTCCACATCCTCTCCAGCATGTTGTCTTTAAATTTTTTAATGATCGCCATTCTAACTGGAGTGAGATGGTATCTCAATGTGGTTTTGATTTGCATCTCTCTAATGACCAGTGATGATGAGCATTTTTTCATATGTTTGTTGACCTCATGTATGTCTTCTTTTGTAAAGTGTCTGTTCATATCCTTTGCCCATTTTTGAATGGGCTTGTTTTTTTCTTGTAAATCTGTTTGAGTTCTTTGTAAATTCTGGATATCAGCCCTTTGTCACATGGATAAACTGCAAACATTTTTTCTTATTCTGTTGGTTGCTGATTCACTCTAGTGACTGTTTCTTTTGCCGTGCAGAAGCTGTGGAGTTTGATTAGGTCCCATTTGTCTATTTTGGCTTTTGTTGCCAATGCTTTTGGTGTTTTGGTCATGAAGTCCTTGCCTACTCCTATGTCCTGAATGGTTTTGCCTAGATTTTCTTCTAGGGCTTTTATGGTGCCAGGTCTTATGTTTAAGTCTTTAATCCATCTAGAGTTTTTAGTGAAAGGTGTCAGGAAGGGGTCCAGTTTCTGCTTTCTGCACATGGCTAGCCAGTTTTCCCAACACCATTTGTTAAG
>JAPYYA010003750.1:0-12517 GCA_028533165.1 Leontopithecus rosalia | reverse complement strand
AAAAAAAAAAAAAAAAAAAAAAGTGACGCCTTTATTTCATCCCGCTGAAACGAAGTTTTGTTTTGTTTTGTTTTGTTTTGTTTTTGTTTTTGAGATAGAGTTTTGCTCTTGTTATCCAGGCTGGACATAGCAGCTACCATTAGGCGTCTGCAAAACCATCAGAGAATCTATCAGCAACAAAGTTGCAAGACTCTCCTTTGCCCGCATACAGAAGAAAAGACTCAAAATAGAAGTGACGCCTTTTTTTCATCCAGCTGAAACGAGTTGTTTTTTTTTCTTTTTGAGACGGAGTTTCACTCTCGTTACCCAGGCTGGAGTGCAATGGCGCGATCTCGGCTCACCGCAACCTCCGCCTCCTGGGTTCAGGCAATTCTCCTGCCTCAGCCTCCTGAGTAGCTGGGATTACAGGCACCCGCCACCGTGCCCAGCTAATTTTTTGTATCTTTAGTAGAGACGGGGTTTCACCATGTTAACCAGGATAGTCTCGATCTCTTGGCCTCGTGATCCACCCGCCTCAGCCTCCCAAAGTGCTGGGATTACAGGCTTGAGCCACCGCGCCCGGCCAGTTTTTCTAACAATGTAGGAAAATTACCCTCTTTTTATAGCACAGCCAACTTCAGTACTGCAACTTTTCAGATTTCTATCTTATCAATTTATATTTATTTTTTAATTTTATCTGATTTGGCTAGAGAATTTATTGACAAATATATTGATTATTTGAAATTGTGATTGAAAGTTTTAGGTTTTCAACCATTTTTATTTAGATTTATTTTCAAGATAAATTTATTACATTTTAATAGCTATCAGTATTAATATACATGTACTAGAATATTTGAGGATAAATTTTATCTTAAAAAAGGAAGAAGGCCATTGTGACAGAAACAGAGAGAGAGATTGAGAGAGAGAGAGAGATTGAGAGAAGAAGCTGAAAGATGGAGGTTATTTAAAGTAGTGCCATTATTTGCTACAAGATAAAAGTGAGGCTATTGAGAAAAATTAAGCATAGAAGAAAAATAATCAGATTTGCATTTTGCAAAAGTTTTTTCTGGGTTACTCTGTGAGTTATAGATTAGAGGAGTAGGTCATGTATATGCACAGTTAATTGTCTATTGCAGTTGTCTGGGAGATAGAAGTTGGTAGCTTAAATTAGTTTATGGAGATGGTAATGAAGGTAATTAGATGGAGTTCAGGGATGCTTAGAAAGCAAATGACCAGGTTATACTGCTCTATTGTAAAATAAATGTGAAACATAGAGGTGTTTCTCCATTTTTAACTTGTGCATCTGGATGCATGATAGTGACTTTTCAAATGTAGTAACTCAGAAAGAACTAGTGTGACCACAATTGAGACTTGGGAAAAGATAAACACTATTAAACTAAAACAAATTTTAATTAAGATTTTCCTCTAATTCACTCTATAAAATTATGTGCTTACATGTCATTTCAGGTGGGGTCACTTTCTCAGTTTTTTTTTTTTTTTTTTTTTTTTTTGAGACGGAGTTTCGCTTTTGTTACCCAGGCTGGAGTGCAATGGCCCGATCTCGGCTCACCGCAACCTCCGCCTCCTGGGTTCAGGCAATTCTCCTGCCTCAGCCTCCCGAGTAGCTGGGATTACACGCACGCGCCACCGGGCCCAGCTAATTTTTTGTATCTTTAGTAGAGACGGGGTTTCACTATGTTGACCAGGATGGTCTCGATCTGTTGACCTCGTGATCTACCCGCCTTGGCCTCCCAAAGTGCTGGGATTACAGGCTTGAGCCACCGCACCCGGCCTACTTTCTCAGTTTTTTTACAGTTAGTACTTTATCTTAATCCTCAAGGGATACTTTCCAATGCCCCCAGTGGATGCTGGAAACCATACATAGCAGCAAACTCTACATATGTTATGGGCTTTCCTATACAGACACATCTATAATAAAGTTTGAGTTATAAATTAGTCATAGAAAGAAATTAATAACTAATAATTAATACAATAAAATTATAAAAATGTACTATAACAAAAGTTATGTGAATGTAGTCTCTTTCTCCCTTGGTCTCAGACTATCTTACTGTACTGTACTGCAGCCAACTGAAATTAGATACACTATGACACATTGTTCTGGGACTCCCTCTTTCATACATACTTAGTTTTCTTCCTGTTTGCCTCATCCTACTTACTAGAAAATCATAACCCTGATGAAAACCAGCTTTTTGAGATCTTTCTGTCTATACATAAGCAAAGACACAGAGCTGAAGAGAAGTGCATAATTTTGTTCACTGATCTTTAAATTTATTACTAAATAATTCAAGTGAAACCTCAGTTAACTGGAAGGCAAATTGCAGATTAGGGTGGAATACTGTAGCTTTTGCACTTCAAATTTTAAAAATTTTCTTCGTTAATCATATCTGCCATTTTACTTAGGTATATGATTTTGTAACTGGCTATGTTCATCATTACATAATTCAAGGATTCCTATTTAGAAGTGACAGAGTTTCATCTTATCCAAATATATTCCCATTTCAAATTAGGTTAAAAAATGTGGAAATTCAGAGTTCCTTCTAACTAAGAATTAATCTTGTTCCTGCTTTTAGTACCCAGCATCTTTTGAAAACGTTTCTTGTAGAAAATCAGTTGGTGTCCTAGGAAATTGGTATTAATTAATCATTTGTGTTGTTAGGTGGCAAACAAAGCAATGGACCTGACAGCCAAAAATATGCAGTCATTATACCACAGAAAAAGGGAAGTTCTTTCCACAGTAACAAAAAACTTGGGACCTCTTCGTTTCCAAACTCACAAAATATAAGGCTTTGAATGCAGCCATGAAACAAATGTTTTACATATACAGACTGTCTCAATTTTAGATACCTTGAAATAAAAAGTTATACTTCTTAACCTAAACTTTGTGCTACTCTGTTCAGATCTATCTTTGATCTTTCTGTAACAAAAATCATTATGCAGAAATTGACCCAGCTGGCTAATGACACTACATAATTCCATATGATTTAAAACCCTATTGTGCTATCTGGGGCAAAAGTATAATGTGTGTTTGACAAATATAACATAAAATTCTACTGATCAATATCTTGCTTTTAGGCAAGGCTTTTTACGTCAGTAAGCTATGTCTATCTTCAAGGTAGTCTATGATACCATCTACAATCAATTTTGGCTCAATTTTATATCATTGTTGATTTTCTTTCTGGGGAAAAAGATCTTTAGATAATTTAGTGCAGGAAGAAGAAAGAAGAAAAGAAAGAAAAGAAAAAAACTAGAATAGGATTTGAAATTAAACATTTTAACTACTGAAGTGTAATTTTGGAGTATTTTCTTCTGCTCCCAAATCAGTTTATTAATGATTCTATTTGGTTAAAATCAAACATTTGAATAAAAAATTATCTATATGGGCCAGGCGTGGTGGCTCACGCCCGTAATCCCAGCACTTTGGGAGGCCGAGGCGGGTGGATCATGAGGTCAAGAGATCGAGATCATCCTGGTCAACATGGTAAAACCCCGTCTCTACTAAAAGTACAAAAAAATTAGCTGGGCATGGTGGCACGTGCCTGTAATCCCAGCTACTCAGGAGGCTGAGGCAGGAGAATTGACTGACCCAGGAGGCGGAGGTTGCGGTGGGCCGAGATTGTGCCATTGCACTCCAGCCTGGGTAACAAGAGTGAAACTCCGTCTGAAAAAATAATTATCTATATGTATCCTGTCTACACAAGGTTTATATTTATTGCCATTGTTAATATTTATAATTTAAGGTCAATTAATTGTTATTTATCTTAAATTTTATTTTAATAATCTTTAAGAAAGTATTTTGAAAATATATACACTTTTCTGTCTTTTCTAAGACATTATACTTTTGGTTATTTGTTGTTTCTAATAAGCAAACATTAAGCTTGTGTAATATTGATTCAAAAATTTTTATCAGTTCCAGACTCAAAAGCCAGCTATTAATATAATTTTTTTGAGAATGTGCACCCATGCATGGGTTTAGATTGTATTAGTTTACAAGTTAAACCTTCATCTCTGATAAAGGCATGAGGTCAACTTTTAAATCACCTTGACCTTCTAGCTGCTAGGACACTGCTAGTTGTACTTTCCTGCAAGCAATCCCATTAAAAAAGCTAACTGGTTCATGTTAGTGTCTCTAACAATTAAATTAGATTGCCACATGAAATTTTAATTTATTTAGACGTGGCACCTAATCAAGAAACTAATGAAAATGCTAAGATGCCCTGTGTCAGCTGCTTTTGTTGTTAGGTTTGTTAAAATACTCTGTTCTTGAATTAAATACATTATGGTAATAATGTCAGCACAACAAAGGCATGTGGAAATACCTGTTGATGACAGTATGTACAGTACTTACACAATAATATATAAACGTAGTTTGAATTTATAATATAACTGTCATAAAATATACCCTGTAGTCCCTTCAACGTTTAAAGTAAGTGAGAACAAAAGCCTTTGTGCTATGGTTGAAACATACTTCAAAATGGAATTTTAGACTCTTGACAAGGTCTTTCAAAATGAATTTGGAAAACTAGTAAATACACAGTAATAATAAATATTGAGATACTAATTTTTGGAATTAATGTATATAAGTGGGTGTTTCTATTTTTAAAAATACATGTATGAATAATAGTTTCTTAAATTATTTGTTTTAAATGTTTTAGGAATTCACTATACTAACTCATTGCCATAAGCCCAGAAATACTATGAAATTTTACAGTACTAAGCACTAAATGTAGAACACTAAATGTATTGTGCCTGACTAGTAAAGCCCCTAGTGATGCTAAACTGTGCCTATGACACAAAAGTTGAGTTTACTGTGTTCGATCACTACCTAAGGTGTTTAAAAAATCCCTTGGATATGAAGTGTAACATTTCGAGGGGAGAGAAAATAAATTCTAACCAATACATTATGCCACTTTGAATGGGATGACATTGTCAAAAACCAGAGTGTTTTATTCACTTGTTTGTTTACTGAGGTAACCATGTGTGTTAGTATGGCATTACAAAATGCCAGGAAATAATTTAGCAACAGAAATTGAAATATGATTGAGAATAGCCATAGAAGGACCCAATGAGAACTGGCCAAATGTTGCTCATTCTTTGAAATATATATTTAATTAGAAAAGAGTCAAAGATAAATTGCCTACCTTCACTTGTAGTAATTAGTAAGAATATAGTGAATTGGAATATCAAGACAACATTCTCTAGAGATCAAAAATTGAATGAAGAAAATGCTTATTAAGTAAGTTGCTAATATATTCAATGTATTCTTATTAATAAAAAGTAAAAAGTCTACAAAATTGCATTGGATTTCTCAAATATCGAAGACATATACCTCTAGTCTATTTAGAATTAAAAAAGTTTAAAAAATTACACTACAAAATGAAGTGTAATAAAAAGCCTACTTGTAGAAGAGACTTTTAAGAATCATGCACCTTTCCGGACTTGAGTAGTTAAATAAGTTTAACTTTTATATGGCAAGTAGTTATAGAAATCATATGTTGTCATTGGGATAATGGTTCCCCAAACATATCCATGTCCTGATCCCTGGAGCCTGTGAGTCTATTACCTCATATGTTTAAAAGAACTGGTTGAATTTTAGGCTGAATTATATTTCTCCTGAGTGTATATGTTGAATCCCTACACCCGGAGTGTGATTATATTTAGAAATGAGGCCTTTAGGGATATAATTAAGTTAGAATGGGGCCTAATCCAATCTTTTATATATATATATATATATATATATATATATATATATATATATAAAGGAAATTTGACAGAGGAGGAGACAGCAGAGATATATGCATGTAGGAAAGACCATGCCAGGATGGAGAAAGAAGATGACCACCTGCAAGCCAAGAAGAGGCCTCAGAAAAATGCAAATTTGCCAACACCTTGCTCTTGACTTTTCGCCTCCAGAACTGTAAGAAAATAAATTTTTGTTTTGTAAGATGCCTCTTCCGGGGTAGTTTGTTATGGCGGCCTTAGAAAACTGATATGGGAACTTCCTTGTTAGATTAAATGAAAGATACTGATACAGGAAGATTATGCTAGACGGAGTGGGCACAATGTAATCGTGGGTGTTCTTTTAAGAGAAAAGGAGATTCAGGGAGGAGAGTGAGAATCAGAAAAATAAAGGAAACAGATTTGATGCACAAAGTCATGCACTTTTAATGCAGGAAGGGGCCATGGGCCCCGGGATGCAGGTGTTCTCTAAAAGCTGAAAATATCAAGGATGGATTCTCCCCTTGTATCTTAAAAGGAACACAACTCTCTTAACACTTGGATTTAGCCTGTAATTCATACTTCATACTTTTGACCTTCAGAACTGTATGATGATAAATTTGTGTTGTTTTAAGCCACAAATTGTTTTGTAAATTGTAACAGTAGCAATAGGAAGCTAATATACCATAATGTCTCCAAAATTCATGAGAAAGATATTTCATCAAAATACCATGAACATAATTGTTTTCAGATTACAGAATAAATTTCTTTAATTGAACTAATAAAAATTCAGGCACTATTTCTAGTGTTCTCTATTTTTTCGTAGGGAATACATCTAATAATTTACTGAACTCAGTATTTATGAGCAGTCACATCACATTATTCATGAGTCTGTGGAGCTTCCTAGAGGCTACATGAATGATCAGTAAATTTTGTCAGCACTTTAACATTTTATAACATCATGTTGAAATCAAGAGTTATAAAAAAGTTCCAGAAGTCATTGTAATCATTTCTAGAAAAGGACAGTAAGGTTTGTAACTTACATATTGCACATCTTGCTTTTAAAAATTTTTCAACTTAGAATATTCAATATTAGGAGAATTGAGCCATCTTACATACTGTTTTCTGATACTTGAAAAAAATATTTAATTAATTTCCTAGGTCCCGTGTCTAGTATGTAGTAAGCAGTCAAATAATAAGTAGTTAGTTGACTAACATTTTTATGGTAATATTAAAATTGAATATAATCTACTTTAACTTGCATAAATTCAATATTTATGAAGAAATGTGATCATAGTATTAGGCATGTTTGCAGAAAAGAAAAGGTCCCTGCATATGCTATATTCCTCGATCATTAAATGTTTCATTTAAAAATAATGAACATTGTTAAGTTATACCTCAATTCAATAGGTATCTACTGAGTATTTGCCCCAGTCCAGGGTCTGGGTAAACAGTAGAAGGCAGCAATAATAATAATTTTAAAAAGAGGTTAACAGGAGTCAAATAATGAAAATATTAATTACAAAAAGACAGTTACAATATTATTTTTATGGTATATATACATTCAAGCAGAGAACGAAGACACCTTCCATTGTATGCTCAAGAAAGACAGTAGAATTTTATTAAAAGAACAGCAGATTTGTGCTGTGTCTTAATGGCTGAATAGAATAGAAAGGAGGAACAGAGAGCTTCCCATGATCAATACTGGAAAATATGAGACAACCTGAATAAATGTATTTTAGTATTAGTGCACTGTTTATAGGATAGAAATATATGCTGGGGAAATTAATGTAAAGCAGCAAATGAAATATTTTGTAATTATAATTTTATTCGGAATAAAACATGGGTATATAATATACAATGGATGGCAAAAAAGAGATATGGCTTAATTTTAAAAAATACTTTTTCACTTTTAAATGTATTTAGTATTCTTTTTGTTGGAAGTTTAATTGAATGATCTGACTACCATAGCTACACTTTGTGTTCTATGAGACTTTGTGCATGAAGGTTTTTAATCATATAATTTCATTTTAGAATAATTTCTTGAGGGATATTTTGCACATCATATAATTCACACTTTCAAGTGTCTAATTCAATAATTGATCTTAGTAAATTTGCTAAGTTATGCAACCTTCACTATAAATTCAAACTCGAACATGTTCATCATCCCATTGGTCCCAATCATGAAAGTTTTAGATATTATGGTAAATTTATTTTTACAATTTTAAGAAATCACCAAAGTGTTTACCATTATACAATCCCAGCAGAAGTGTAAGAGGGTTAGCAAGTTTTCATATTTTGGCAACATTTGTAATTTTTAGTTTTATTTATTTTAGTCATTCTGGTGTGTGTAAAATGGTATGTAAAATTATAGTTTTAATATGCAAGTTCTTCATGGTTAATAACGTTAAGTTTCTCTTGATGCAGAAATCTTTGCCTTACACAAGGTCTCAAAGATTTTCTTCTATATGTTATTCTAAAAGTTATATTTGTTTAGCTTTTATATTTAAGTCATTTTAAACCATTTAAGGTATTTTTTTGTGTGTACAGTGTGGAATAAATTTTAAGTTCATTTTGTGATGTGAATATCCAATTGTTCCAGGACCATCTGTTAAAATGTTATACTTTTTCATTAACTGCTTTGTCAATAACCATTTGACAATAACTATAAAGATGTATTTCTGGATTATCACTTCTGTTCCACTAATCTACATGCTTTTCCTTATGCCAGTGCAATTCTATTTTAATTGTTGTAGCTTTGTTTTAATTTCGAAAACAAGAAATAGAAATCCCACTTTTTCTTTTCTTTTTAAAACATTTAGGCTATTCTACATCTTTTGCATTTCCATTCAAATTTTAAGATAACCCTATT
Organism: Leontopithecus rosalia; assembly: GCA_028533165.1. Classification (NCBI taxonomy): domain Eukaryota; kingdom Metazoa; phylum Chordata; class Mammalia; order Primates; family Cebidae; genus Leontopithecus; species Leontopithecus rosalia. The sequence goes on along the minus strand of JAPYYA010003750.1, from coordinate 3,930 downwards.
CATCTTATTTAAAAAATGTTTTAAAAGTTTGCCATCTATATTCATGAAAGATATTGGTCTTTAATTTTATTTCATTTTCATATATTTTCTTGGCTATGCTATGAGAATGATATTGGTCTAATAGAATGTATAAGGAAGCATTTCATTATCCTTACATATTTTGGTTGTTAATCCAAGGTCAGATGAATAGTTTGCAGATATTTTCTCCCATTTTATGGGTTGTCTGTTCACTTCATTGATTATTTTCTTTGCTGTGTAGTATCATTTTTATTTAATGTGATCTCATTTGCCTATTTTTGCTTTGGTTGCCAATTCCTGTGGCATATTATTCAAAAAGTCTTTGCCTACTCCAGTGTCCTGGAGATTTTCCCCAGTATTTTCTTTCAGTTGTTGCATAGTTTGAGGCCTCTATTTAAACCTTCATTACAGTTTGGTCGGAGTTTTGTATGTGGTAAGAGAAAGGGGTTTAGTTTCTTTCTTCTGCATATAGATATACAATTTCCCCAACGAAATTTATTAAAGTGATTGTCATTTCCCCAATATATGTTCTTGGAACTGTTTTTCAAAATGAGTTCACTGTAGGTGTCTTGATTTATTTCTGGATTTCTATTTTGTTCCATTGGTCCATGTGTCCGTTTTTATGCCAGTACCATGCTGTTTTGGTTACTATAGCCCTATATTACAATTTGAAAGTAATGTGGTTTTTTTTGCCTAGGATATTCTGAGTCTTTTTTTGGTTCCATATAAATTTGAGGATTGTCTTTTTGTTTCTTTGAAGAGTGTCATTGGTATTTTGATACGCATTGTATTATTAACTCTGTTGATTGCTTTGGGGAATACGGAAATTTCTAACAATAAATTCTTCCAAACTGTAAACATGGGATATCATTCCATCTTTTTGTGTCATCTTCAATTTCTTGGATCAGTGTTTTATAGATTTCATTGCAGAGTTCTTTTACTTCTTTGATTAACTTAATTCTTAGGTATTTTATTTTATTAATGGCTACTGTAAATGGGATTAAATTTCTTTATCAGATGATTCTTTGTTAGCATATAGAAATGTTACTGAGTTTTATAAGTATTTATTATGTATCCTGCAACTTTATGAAATTTGTTCATCAGTTCTAATAGTTTCCTTTTTTATTTGGTGGACTCTTCAGTTTTTTCCAAATATAAGATCCGATCATTTGCAAACAAGGATAATTTGACTTCTTCCTTTCCAATTTGGATGCCTTATATTTCTTTCTCTTGTATGATTGTTCTAGCTAAGATTTCCAGCACTATCTTAAATAACAGCAACGACAGTGGGCATACTTGTTGTTTTCCAGATCTTAGAGGAAAGGCTTTCAGCTTTTTTCCATTAGTGTGATACTAGCTGTGGATCTGTTGTTTATGGCTTTTATTATATTGAGGTATGTTCTTTCTCTTCCCAGTTTGTTAAGGGTTTTTACCATGAAGGGATGTTAACATTTATCAAATGCTTTTTCAGCATCAGTGGAAATAATCATTGTTTTTTTGTCCTTCATTCTGTTGATATGATGTATCACATTGATTGATTTTTGTATGTGTAACCATCCTTTTATCCCTGAGGTATTTGGTTATTATGAAGGATCTTTTAAGTGTGTTGTTGCATTTGGTTTGCTACAATTTTGTTGAGGATTTCTGCATCAGTATTCATAAGAGATATTGTCCTGTAGTTTTCTTTCTTTCTTTCTTTCTTTCTTTTTTTTTTTTTTTGGTTTCTTTGTCTGGTTTTTGTGTCAGGGAAATTACTGACCTTACAGAATGAGTTTGGAAGTATTCCTTTCTCCTCTACTTTTTAGAATAGTTACAGTAGAATATGATTGATATTAATTATTTAAATGCTTGGTAGAATTCAGTGGTGAAGTCATGGACCCCTGAGCTTTGCTAGAAAATTTTTTATTATGGTTTCAATCACATTACTTGTTATAAATCTCTTCAGGTTTTGGATTTCTTCATGGTTCCATCTTGGTAAGTTGTATGTGTTTAGGATTTATCCATTTCCTTTAGATTTTGCAATTTACTGGTGCATATTTGCTCATAGTAGCCATGATGATTCTTCAAATTTCTGCACGATCAATTGTAATCTCTCAGTTTTCATCTCTAGTTTTATTCAGTTGGATCTTCTCTCTTTTTTTCTTCATCTGGCTAAATGTTTGTTAGTTTTGTTTACCTTTAAAAAAAAACAAACTTTTTGTTTCATTGATCTTTTGTATTGCTTTCTTCATTTTAAATTCATTTATTTCTGCTCTGATCTTTATTATTTATTTTCTTCTACTGATTTGGGGTTTGGTTTGCTCTTATATTTCTAGTACTTTAAGAAATTTTTCTCATTCTTTAATGTAGTCCCATATAGTGATATACTTCCTTAGTACTGCTTTTGCTGTCTCCCATAGGATTTGGTATGTTGTTTTTCCATTATAATTTGTTCCAAGAAAACTTCTGATTTCTTTGTTATTTTTTTCATTGACACACTAGTAATTGAGGAGAATATTGGTTAATTTTTATTTGTTTTATATTTTCCAGAATTTCTCAAATTATTGAGGTCTAGCTTTATCACATTATGGTCAGAGAAGATGCTTAATATTATTTCATTTCTTTTGACTGTTTTAAGATTTGTTTAGTGAACAAATGTATGGTTATACTTGTGAATGATCCATGTGCTGAGGAAAAGAATGTGTTATTCTGCAGCTGTTTGATTTAAGTGTTCTTTATCTATTACTTCTACTTGTGGTATAGTACAGATTAATGTTTCATTGTAGATTTCTTTTTTGTCTGGAAGATCTGTTCAATTCTGAAATTAAGATTGTTGAAGTCTCCAGCTATTATTGTTTTGGTGCCTATCTCTCTCTTTAGCTGTACTAATATTCGCTTTATATATCTGGGTGCTCTAGTGTTAGGTGCTGTATATTTTAAATTGTTATTTCCTTTTGCTGAATTGACCACTTTATCATTAATTAGTGACCATCTTTGTCTCTTCTTACAGTTTTTGTCTTGAAATATATTTTGTTTGATATCGGTGTAGCTACTTCTGCTCCTTTTAAGTTTCCATTGGCATGGAATATCTTTTTCTATCCCTTTATTTTCAATCTGTGTGTGTCTTTATAGAAATAAGTTTCTTGTAGGCAGCAGATCATTGGACCTTTTATCCATTCAGCCACTATATGCCTTTTTATTAGAGTGTTTAGTCCATTTATATTCATTGTTATTATTGATGTGTGAGGACCAACTTCTGCCATTTTTTTCTTATTTGTTTTCTGGTTGTTTTATGTTCTTCTCTTCCTGCTTTCCTTCCTGTCTTCTGAAATACATCATGCTACTGCCTCCTGGCCTGTACGGCTTTCACTGGAAAGTCAGTTGCCAGACATATTGGAACTCCATAATACGTTATTTGTCTCTTTTCTCTTACTACATTTAGGATCCTTTCTTTATTCTTGACCTTTGGAAGTTTGATTATTAAATGTCTTGAGGTACTCTTCCTTACGTTAAGTCTGCTTGGTGTTCCACGAGACTCTTAGGCTCAGATGCTATCTTTCTCTAGGTTTGGATAGTACTCTGTTACTATTCCTTTGAATGAACTTTCTATCTTTATCTCTCTCTACCTCCTCTTTAAGCCCAATTACTCTTATATTTGTACTTTTGAGAATATTTTCTAGATCCTGTAGGCATGTTTCATTGTTTTTTTATTATTTTTTCTTTTGTGTCCTATGATTGTGCATTTTCAAATAGCCTGTCTTCAAGCTCACTAAATCAATACTGCCACTAAAAGACTCTGATGACCTCAATATGGCCATTGCATTTTTCAGCTCCAGAAATTCTGCTTGACTCTTTTTAATTATTTCAACCTCTTTGTTAAATTTATCTGAAAAAATTCTGAATTTCTTCTTTATGCTATCTTGAATTTTTTTG
>JAPYYA010003749.1:0-12518 GCA_028533165.1 Leontopithecus rosalia | reverse complement strand
AGCACCACACACTGAGGTCTATTGGGGGAAATAGGGGAGGGACAGTGGGGGGGGGAGTGGGGGAGGGATGGCATGGGGAGAAATGCCAAATATGGGTGAGGGGGCAGAAGGCAGCAAAACACACTGCCACGTGTGTACCTATGCAACTATCTTGCATGTTCTGCACATGTACCCCAAAACCTAAAATGCAATAAAAATTTAAAAAAAAATACACATATTTTATAAAGACTAAGTAAAAAAAATACACATATTTTATAAAGACTAAGTAAAAAAAAAAAAAGTACAGGCTTCTTCATTCATGCAAAAAAGAGTTGAGAAGGCTACATAAAATCTGCATGGGCCATCTCCAAGGGACTCCATGATTCTGCTCAGACCCAACTTGCAGACTTTTCCACATCCATCCAGAAAATTCTGCTCACAGTAAACTGGAAGTGAATGGAAGTGCCAGGAGGCTCACGCCTGCACAAGTGTACCAACTCCTGTACCATCTCTCTCCTCTCAAATCTTTGTTTTTGGTGTCCAGCCATCAGCTGGAAACCTTCCCTATGAGAGGTGATATGGTTTGGAAGTGTGTCCCCTCCAAATCTCATGTTGAAATGTGACCTCCGATGTTGGAGGTGGGCTTAGTGGGCTAGGTTCAGGTCATGGGGGCAGATCCTTCATGAATGGCTTGCTGCCCTCACTGTTGTAATGAGTTCATATGACAGCTGGTTGATTAAAACAACATAGCATCTCTTTTGCTCCCTCTAACCCTATGATATGTCTGCTCCCTCTTCACGTTCCGCCGTGACTGTAAGCTTCCTGAGGCCCTCACCAGAAGATGCTGGAGCGAGGCTTCTTATACAGTCTACAGAACTGTGAGCCCAATAAGCCTCTTCTCTTTATAAATTACCCAGCCTCAGGTATTTCTTTATAGCAAAGAAAAACAGGCTCATGAAAGAGGCCTCTGAATCTCATTGGCTCTTGTCTCCTCCTCAGGTACCTTTCATCTCTCTCACTTGCCCCTACAGAAAAATTGTATTCTATTCCAGTTTCTACCTCAAGTCTTGTATCCCTGACCTCAGCACTGTCTTCAAGGACATGATGGGCTGTTGTGAAAGAGCTGACTGTGTACTCAAGAAATCACAGAATTTTTCCCAACTAGGATTTGTAGAAGGCAGGGGTGGATTACTAATAGGAAAAAGAAATTATACTACTGCATATTCAATAAAAATGACCATGCAAATAAAGAACAACGACAAATTAGGTCAGAGGCTATGGTGAAAGGAGCCATTATTAGGAAATTCCTGAGGCAAAGCGGGGTGTTGGCCAAGTTCTAGCAGTTTAAAAGCCGAAGAGATCTATTCGCGAGTTCTCAAATACAAACGCCAGTACCTAAGACGAAGGGAGAAAATCTGTCGAGTGTAGGACAACAGAAGAACCAGGACTGTGGTGAAACAGCTGGGAAGAGGAGAAGAGGGCTACCCTGCACAAGGTCAGGGGTCTGACAGTAAGGTCGGTAGCCCAGAGAGGACTAAAGTTGAGCACCATAAGAGATTTTTTTAAAGGGAAATTATGATTATTAAGGCAGGTAAAGAGAAAAAAAAATCACATTGGACAATTAGGTTCTCTGCATCTTACTCCATGAAAGTCTCCTCCAAGCAGACAAGTTTTGATATGTTTAGCTTCTTTTCCAAAAATTTTATAAACTTTTTCTTTAATTAAAAAATATGTATATATTTCAGAGATAGGATCTTGCTCTGTTGCCCAGGCTGGAGTACAGAGGTGCAATTATAGCTCACTGCAGTCTCCAAGTCCTCACCTCAAATGATCCTCCTGCTTCCCCAGTAGCTGAGGCTACAGGCGCACACTACCACACTGCCTAATTTTTTTTTTTTTTTGTAGAGACAGATTGTTGCTATGTTGCTAGGCTGTTGTCAAACTCCTGGCCTTAGTGATCCTCCCACCTTGCCCTCCCAAAGTACTGAGAATACAGGTATGAGCCACCATGCTTGGCCTGGATTTTTTAAAATGTGTTATCAGGACCCAGCCTGATATAAATTTAGCAAATTTTGGCAAAGCAGCATTTTTCTTTACCCTTAGTCCCACAAACAGCTCCTTCCTTGAATTCCTTATTTCATTAAAAGTACTATTGTTTTACAAGTCCACTGGGATCGAAGAAGCTGTGGTTTTTCTTCCCACCATCCCCAATGCAGAGGCCAGAGCCTACTTCATTGTGTTCCTGAAGGAAGACATGAACATATGAGCCATCCTGCCTCCTTGAGCTCTCTCCATCCTGGTCAAGCCTTCGTGACACAGTCACTCTCCACCACTAATACTGGAAAATGTTGGTTCACCTGTAATACGGGTCATCCGAATGCTGATGCATTTTATTATTCAATACAAAAGCAAGAAGTCTAAAAGTGTTTGGTATGCTGTTACATTCACAGTGGCAGATACACATTTTCCAAAAAGTGAATTTTTGCTTGAAAGTTCAAATTTTATCATTGGCAAAAAATGTTGTCAACTGTTTACCCTGACGTGACAGGCTCTCATTATTCACTTCCAAGAAAATGTCTGTCAAACACCCAAGTCTGAATAACCATTGTGTAACAATCAGCCTACCAAGTAAAATGCTGTTCCATGAAAAAAATTGCTAGTTCATTTGTTTTCACTCTAATACTCTGGAAGTGTTTTTCCTCAAGACAACAGGCATTTTCTAATATACAGCAGAAGTAATTTATGTGTGCTTCTTATCCTGTCCCACCGAATATTAAAAAGATGTGAATCTAAGAGATTGGGATTTTTATTGCTTCATCAAGAACATTCTTAAGCTAAACTTGTATTTTTTTCTGCAAGAACAAAAGAGGTTAAAAAAAAATACAGTCACTACAGTTTGGTGCCATGGTCTTGATTCACACTAAAGCACCACAAGTTTTCCTAGCATTGTTTTTGCAACATTACAAACATCAAATCCAAAGTAAAAAGGCAAACAAAATCCTAAAATTATCATGAAAACAATTTCGCCCTTACAGACTCTCCAAAAGGGTCTCAGGGACCCCTAGACTCCAACCTGAGAGCACCTGCTATAGACCATTAAAACTCATTCCCAACAGGCCTCCCTCTCTCCAGTCTATCTATACTGCAGACATTTTAATCTCTGGCTTACCCTAGTGTCTAGTCAAGCACAATTTGGGCTCTCCCAGCTGGGTATTTGCCCCTAAAATTCCCTCTGCCCAGAATACATCTATCAGTATCCAATTGTTACTTCAACCTGTGATTTGCACTAATGGCTGCATTAAAAAAAAACAATACACTTAGCAATCTTTAAAAAAAAATACAAAAAAAATATATCTATTTGGAAGCTCTTCCCTTTAGAGACTTTTACTTAATTTGAACATGGCCTAGCCTAGGAATAGGTATTTTTCAGTGCTGTCTAGATGACACTGAATTGAGACCCAATGAGTCCATATGACATGCTACTTCCTGAAAGAACACCTTTTAGATTCTTCCAGAACAGGTGCACTCTTGCTTTGGACACCTGCAGCCTACTGTTCTCACCTCCATGCCACATTTCATTTCTGCCTTGCAGTCTATTGTTCTGTTTCTGTCATCTTTAAACTGCGCTGCAGACTCCTTGGAGATAGCACTTTGCCTTACTCCGCACTGCATCCCCCGCAGTGCCAAGCACAGTGCCGTGCCCAGGACAGAGATCCAAAATATGCTGCCTATCTAAATATCTATCCACCCATCCATCTATCCATCATCTATGAAATCTATTTATCTGTCTATCTATTAATAGGGTCTCGGTCTTTTACCCAGGCTGGAATGCAGTGGCACAATCATAGGTCACTGCAGCCTCTAAATCCTGGGCTCAAGTGACCCTCCTGCCTCAACCTCCTGAGTAATGGGACTATAGGCACAAGTCACAGTGCCCAGCTTATTTTTTACTTTTTGTAGAGAAAGAGTCTAGCTATACTGCCCAGGTTAGTCTCAAACTCCTGGCCTCAACTTGCCTTCCCACCTTGGCCTCCCAAAGTGCTGGAATTATAGGCATGACCCACCATGCTCGGCCTATTTTTTTAATTATGATAAAATATACATCACAGAAAATTTACCTTCTTATTCATTTAAATGTGTACAACTCAGTGACAGTAAATACTTTCAGAAGATTGTGCAACCATCCCCATAATATAGTTCTAAAACTTTTTCATCATCCTAAATGAAAATCCCATACCTATTAGCAGTCAATCCTCATACCTTCCCAACCCAGGCCCCCAGCAACCACTGACCTGCTTTCTGTCTCTACAGATTTATCTATTATGGATATTTCATTTATATGGAATCAGATAATATGTGGCCCTTTGTGTCTGGCTTACTTCAATTGGCGTAATGTTTTCAAGGTTCATTCAAGTTGTAGTATGTGTCAGTACTTCTTCCTTTTTAAGGCTGAATAATATTCTATCATATAGAAACACTTTGTTTATCCATTCATCCCTTGATAGACATTTGGATACATACTTAATTTTACTAAAAAATGCCCACCTTATGATCATACATCAAAGAAAAGAAACTGCCTGCCCCGGTATCCCTGCCCCATTTTCCCCACAAATAAAATGTGGTCACAACTGGGAAAACCAGAAGACAAAACCTAAGATTAACAAGTGACTGCAAAAATGACACTGTAACTGCAGTTGAGGTTGAGCTCTGGCAGTTGAGGTTGAGCTCTGGCCACAATTCTGTTTATAACATATTCACACCTAAGGCAATGAAGAGTGAAGAGCCTATTCTTTAGATCAACTAAAGGACTTGCATTTATATTTTAGTAAATATTGAAGAGAATAAACAAAGTCAAAAGAATGTATTGTACAGTCAGTTTTCTTTTCTTTTCTTTTTTTCTTAGAGATGGAGTCTTACTGTGTTGCCCAGGCTGTTCTCGAAATCCTGGTCTCAAGTGATCCTCCCACCTCATCTCCCAAAGTGCTGGGATTACAGGCATGAGCCACTGCATCCAGCCAGTACAGTCAATTTTCTCTAATGCTTGTTTTGAAAACACAAATTTGTTCGAATGCAACTGATTTTAAAAGGAAACAACCTGAGCATAACACAAATTTCATGTTTATTTAGTATGTTTCCTCTGAAACAATAGTTGAAGATTCCCAGGTGAACCACGCCATCCAGCAACAAACAAAACACTCCTGCGCACACACTTTAAAACATCCACCAACCATCTCAGTTCACTGTCTGTGTTGTAAGCCACACCCAATAATACCTGGTGTTTGCAGTCTTCCTGGGAGTCCCATAGCTTTCCTTACACCTTCTCTTTTTTTCTTTCTTTCTTTTTTTTTTTAAATTTTGACACAGAGACTCGCTCTGTTGTCAGTTTAGAGTGCAGTGCTGCGATCTCGGCTCACTGCAACCTCCGCCTCCCGGGTTCAAGCGATTCTCCTGCCTCAGTCTCCTGTGTAGCTGAGACTAAAGGCGTGTGCCACCACAAATAGCTAATTTTTGTATTTTTAGTAGTGATGGGGCTTCATCATGTTGGCCAGGATGGTCTCGATCTCTTGACCTCTGATTCACCCACTTCAGCCTCCCAACGTGGTGGGATTACAGGTGTGAGCCACTGAGCCCTCCTTCACCTTTTCACAATAACTCACAAGCTGCAGCCCTCTAAAGCCCTCATTCACAAATAAACTTCAGGTCTTTTTAAAGTCAAAATGCCATATTTATATTATTTGTGTATTTTCATTAGAGAAAATTTATTGTATTATTTGTGTATTTCATAACCATTTAACATATGTACAGCCATGCTACCACTTTCATTAGGTTCCGACCTTTTCTTTTATCTTTCTTTTTTTTTTTTTGAGATGGAGTTTTGCTCTTATTGCCTAGGCTGGGGGTACTGGTGCAGTGACACAGTCTCGGCTCACTGCAACCTCCGCCTCCTGGGTTCAAGTGCTTCTCCTGTCTCAGCCTCCCAAGTAGCTGGGGTTACAGGTGCCAGCCACCACACCTGGCTAATTTTTGTATTTTTAGTAGAGACGAGGTTTCACCATGTTGGCCAGGCTGGTCTCAAACCCCGAACCTCAGGTGATCCACCTGCCTTGGCCTCCCAAAGTGCTGGGACTACAGGTGTGAGCCACAGTGCCCAACCACCTTTTCTTTTCTTTTTTTTTTTTTTTAATGTATCGCTGACTAAGTTTTTGAATGTTGTATCTCATAAGTACTGTGGTTTTGTTGTTTTATTGTATGGCATGGTGACTTTTTAGGAGAGCAGAATTTGTGTTACAGTAGAATTGACTTATGCTTTGATTTCAAAGCAGAAGCTTAGGTCCAGGATCAGGCTTCACGACTTGCCTCTTTCTTTACCTTGAGTCAATCCTGGACATCCAAAGACATCACTGCACTTTCCAAAAGCCTCTCTCCACTTAACTCTCTTTAAAACCTTTCTTCTCATATCACCGTAGTAAGAAAGAACGGCCTCCTCCTCCAGAGCCAGGAAAATTCACGCAAGATTTTCTATACAAAATACAGAGCTATTGTGTAAGAAGTTCATTTTCCTTATTGAACCACCTCCATTTTCCACAAAAATCTCTCATATTCTTGGAGACCTCTTATTTACATATTTATATGTTTTTTCTCCTACTTTTTTTTCCTCCTCCCCTTGAGACCTCTTATTTGTAAAACAATAACAATAGAACCACAGACACAAGATTGAAGGAATCATTTCTCTAAAAATTCCTGGCACTTACTTGGGCTATATTCAGTTTCCTCCTTCTTATATTTTAGAGAATTTATAGGAATCACTAAGTGATTTATTGTTACACTCAACAAGACTTAATTGGATTGCTTCAAACGAAAACCATTCAAGAGCAGCCAGGCCAGATGACGATGACAGTAAGTGAGTGAGATATCAGAGTAATTTGAAAACAAGATAAATATTTTGGCCGCTCAATCTACCCAAATATACCCCCAAAATAAAACACTTCATACAAACATAGAGTAACGGATACTCAATGGCTCTCTGTATAGAAACCATCACCAAAAAAGCCCTCCTTCTGTCCCTCACAATTGAGTGGCCACTGGGTCTTCTCTCCATACTTCAATCCCCCCTTTCTACCTTTCTCTCCTCAGTAACCTACACCAACATGCTAAGACCATCTTCTCTTTTAACCCCTTCAACCCCAGTCCAGAGCCTGTCCTCAATCCATGAATGAAACAAGCCAGTTTGGCAAACAAGCCTGTCTGGCAAGGGGAGAGGAATGCAGGAGAAACTGTCCGCCCTCTAGCTCAACCCTGCCATGCTCCCAAACTCTCCATCTGTTGTACATACAGAGTCAGAGCCCAGTTTTTTCAATGACCACCCAGAAGACTCACATATTCCTCATTTTTCCTTAAATGTAGATACATCTTTCCCTAGAAGTCTGAATACACAGTGGCCTACAAATAGTTCATATGCATCTTCCTCTTTTTCTAATGAAAATGTGTATCTATGTGAAAAAAAGGGGGCAGGGATGGGACTGGAGCTCATCACTTTATCTCCCAGTTTCCAAACATTCTTGGCAGTAAAACACCCCTAGATAATGGCCAAGTTGTTACGTCATTCCATCAAGGACCCAGAGCAGCAGAAGAAATATCCAGAAGGAATCACGTTCCAAGACAAGAAGTGAAGAACAGCAGGGCAGGAGGGAAGCAGAGGAAGATAGAGAACGGGATAAACTGAGAATCCCAGAAGCTCTGCTAGATAGAAGTCTCCACCCCACTCCACCCCACCCCACTGCTTTTAGCCTCTGTCCCAACCCCCCTGTGGCAGTACATCCCCACCAGTCCAGGCCGTAGGTGAAGGGATACAAGAAAGGGCAAATATGTCCAAGGCAAGGCAACACTGAGTAGAGAGTAATCCTGGCGTCCAAAGTTAAAAGCCCAACACCATCTCACAATGGCTTTAGATTACAGTGCTGTTGGCACTCAGATACTCCCGACAAATTAATGCTGGCCCATCTAACACTGACTGAAATACAGGTTCTATGGCAACATGTGTGCCAAATCCAAGCAACTGTTCCCTAAACGAATGTTGGAGACACAGCCCTTTCACAAGGAAACAGAACTGGGTGGTTATGAAGGCTGAGTTCTCAAGTCAGAAACCTGGGTTCACATCCCAACTTTGCCCTTCAGTGGCCTTGGGAAAGTCATTGATTGTTCTGAGTCTCAGTTCCCTTATCTATAAAATGGGGATAATAATGGAGCTGCTGTAAGGATTATATGAACGCATGTAGTACAGTGCCTGGCATATATTAAGTGCTCAATAAATGGGTAGATTGCTCTTTTTAATAACTTAAGCTGTACTTATATTATTACAGAGAATTTCTAATTGGTCCCCTTGTCTGAAAGCCTATGCACAGAAACTATTTATTACTAAACAAATAACAGCAAAGCTCTGAACAGCAAAAACATTTATTAAGAATTGCAGAACTTTTTTCATCCACTAGGCCACATGTCATTTGTTGGAATTTTCTGATAAAACTGTTTAGTAGTACTATTTAAAAATAATGTCGTAATGCCATGAAAAAGAAATCTGTACTCAAATTTTACAAATTTTGGGTGAGGTTTACATTCTTCTGTCTGGATTAGTAATCTAGACAAAAGAGAAAAAAAATTTTGTGTGTTTATATCCTGAAAATCAGACACTAAAACCCCTATGTTCCTACTAGTCATACTAAGAGTAAATGGACATATCTAGAAGAGGACATATTGTGGGGACACGTTTAAATTATATAAACCTAGTTTGGTACAAAGTCAACATAATTATTCATCCTCATGATGCAGACTTCAAAAATCATTCAAATCTGGTTCAGCACTGTAAATACACATAAATACAGATATACACACATCTGTTTACACTGCATTATAATATATAAAATTGCAAACTTTTTCTTCCAGGTTCATAGGCAATATATCTACTGAATAATATGACCTCAGAGGCTCGATTCCATGATCTTGTGAGTGTCAACATTTCTTTGCTAATTTTAGAAAAATTCAACATTTGGAGAGACATTTAGACATTCCAAGGCCTGAAATACACAATTATCAAAGTTAGGTCACTCCAGCCATTTGGCTGTAGGGGGACTGGGAAGGACCTTTATGTTTTCATTCTTTAAGAACAGTGGATTCATCCTAGGAGACTGGCATCAAGGGAATTCACCCCATGATCTCAGTCATCTTAGCATAAAGGAGACATTTATTAACTAGCAGGTGTCACTTTCTGAGTACCTATTATATGCCAGACACAGTGCTAGATATTTTTAGATGTTATAACCTCATAATAAAACTGCAAGACTAAATAACCTTCATCACATACGTGGAAGCACTGGGATCTGAACTTGGTCAGCCTGACTGTAAATCTCATGCCCCCTTCCTGTCTAATGGTATTTTTCTACCAGGTATGATATTTTCTGAATCCTTGGATAAGAGTCTCCGATCTCCAAGAAGTCTTCCTTCTGGGGGCAAGAGCAGGATGCTCTCTCTGCTATTAGATTCCATATATTCCCCTCTGTGTTCTGCTGAGCACAGGCTCCTACTGCTTCTTGCAAAGGTCTATCTCCTTCAACGAAATGTCAAACGTAGCTTTAGACAAATCCACAGGGGCAAGGATTCTTCTTGCTTTTGTCCACTTTATGTATTCTCAGTTACTGACCTCTTAGAACTAGGTTCAATTTTCTTGAACTTTCAGAAACCTTCCCTTCTAGGCTTCCCACTTCTATTATTTCATTATGCTTGTCCAGGAAATCTTCACCCTGCTCTAATGTGAGAGAGAATAGCAACAAACTGAATGCTTTTACCTTTTAAAAATTAGATTTCATTTGCAGACAGCAGAGAAAATAACTCTAGGCAGGAAGGTTCATGAACTGACATACAGATATTCAGGGTCTATGAAGCCCTCTCCCGTTTCCTTTTATTCTTCTTTGTGAGACAAGTGGTTTTGACTCTAGGCATGCACTGAAACTGCTCTTATCAAAGTCACAACTTTCCTCATGCAAAATTACATGTGATCTCTTATTAAACATAGATAATATTCTCTTCTTTTTCAATTATATAGTATAGAATTCTACACTAAAATCAATGTCTCCAGTCACTTCTATAAGCATTTGATTTACATTTACTCCTGACTACAAAAAATGCTGCAAACAATATTAAATAATATTTTCCACATTTAAGTTTTCCCTTGGATTCTGCTTTGTCTGATATTAACATCGTCATACTTGATTCTCATTTGCCATTGCTAATAGATCTTACCCTATCTTTTTACTTTTAATTTTGGTGGGTCACTATGGTTAGCTTTATAAAAAATGGTGGTAAAAAACATAACATAAAATTTACCATCTTAGTCGTTTTTAAGTGTACAGTTTAACGGTGTTAAATATACTTATATTGTTGTGAAAGAGATCTCTCGAACATTTTCATCTTGCAAAACTGAAATTCTACTCATTAACTCCTCTTTCTTCTGTCCCCACAGCTTCTAGTAAGCACCATTCTACTTTCTGTTTCTAGCAATCTGACTGCATTAGAGGTGGGTCATTATGTTTTAAGATTGTCTCCTTTTTTCATCTTCTTATTTTTAGTAATACCGATGGGGTCTTGCTGTGCTGCCCAGGATGATCATGAACTCCTGGCCTCAAGCAATCCATACACCTTGGCCTCCTAAAGTCCCAGGATTACAGGCATGAGCCACCATGCCCAGCCAAGACTGCTTCTTTTAAACAGTATTTAGTTGAATTTTTAAAAGCTTAATCTGAGTTTTAACCCTCTAGTGTTTAGCCGAAGTGCATTTGTTGAGATGATAGATACAGTGGAATTTGTCATTTTCGTTTCATCCTTTTCTTGTGTGCTTATGTGCTATATACTTTATCTTCTATGTTGTTATAAAGATAAGCTTTTTTGTCTGCTTTAATTAATTTTAGTATTTTGAAGTTGAAACATTGCTTTTATCTTATGAGTAACTATCTTTAAGTTATCAAATATATACTGAAGCCCATATTTCCCTAATTATGTAGTCAAGAAAAAGATCACTTCCAATTTTCTTATATGCAGGTACAGAGGCCAAGGGAAACTTCCCCTATGAAGGTGTGCTGAAAAATTAATCAGGGCAAAGGCATACAAACTTTATTAATGTATAAACAGGGAGAACCACAAAACTCCAACTAGAGTCAGAAGCTTCTATGCCTTCCTGGCAAAATAGGAGACAGAGAAGAGGAATTCTGTTAAAGGGATTGCTAGGGAGAATGAATCAATCAGGGAGCAGAGATTAACTAGGACATTATCTTGTGAGAAGGTCCATTCAGGTGTGGTTACATCCTTGGTCTAACGAGAAGGAGACAATCTCCTTGTTGGGTCTGTGTTATAGGAAGATAAAGAACTTTAACTTCATCCTGTGCTTTGGGAGAGATGGTGGCTGAGGAGAAAGGGGGAAGGTCAGGTAGACCCTGAGGCTTCTTCAGTTCAGCATGTCAAAGTGCCGTATTTGGGGGGTATGGATTTCTGAACCCCAACACAGGGATAAGAAATTTAACATATATCGACTGGATCGAGAGGAAGATGGCTCTCTAGAAGCAACTCACCACTGCAACTCTCAGTCAAGACGCAGAGGGTGAGCAAACACCGCATTTTCAGACTGATCTTTATAGCCCACAGAGAGGGGGAAAAGCCCAGGTGTAAGAGGCACGCAGGACTCAAGTGCAGCGCTCTCCGCTGGCGCGGCCAGGCAGCCAGCGCCGCCGCAGCGGCACGGCGCACGAAACACACGGGTCTGGGTGCCCTGTTAAACCGGCAATTTGAGACTTGGGAGGGCAGATTGCTATGTTCATCTGATTGAACGGGTTTTGGACAGTGAACTAGACCAGGAGATTTCGGGGAGGTGAATTGTGAACCAGCACAGCAAGTGGCTGCACAGAAAATCACACAGATCCCGGGGCCCTTTTGGCAGGCAGCTGAGGCACCTGGGAGAGAGTCAACCCTACAACTTAAAAAAAAAAAAAAAAAAAGCAAAAAGACTCGGAGGCAGGGAGCCAAGTGATCAGGCTTGACGGGTCCCACCCCCACAGGGACAAGGAATAAGGCAATTTGGAGTGCCGGGGGTTAAGAGTTCCACTGCGGGAAGAGCTGAACACATGACTGTGCAGCTTGGTGGGGGAGGGGTGTCTGCCATTGCCTAGAGCTTCCTCCCCTACTGAGGTACCCGCCCACTGCTGACGCATTCAGCCGTTGCCGAGGCAACCCGCAATAACAGAGAGACTCCACCGACAGGGCAGAGCCCACGTAGGCAGGGCGGAGCCTACGTCAGTAGGGCTAAGCTCAAAACAGGAGGACAGAGCCCACAGCAAAAGGGCGGACCTCATGCCAGCAGGGCGGAGCCTCGGCACCCAAATAGTGACTAGACTGCCTCCTAGCTGGGCAGGACAGCGCAATGGATACTCACAAATAAACCCCTAACTCCCCAAGACAGAGCATCTGAGGAAAAAAAACGGTTTCATGAGTTCTGCCAC
>JAPYYA010003747.1:0-12523 GCA_028533165.1 Leontopithecus rosalia | reverse complement strand
TATGGTTCTGTTTATGTGGTGAATTATGTTTATAGACTTCGTATGTTGAACCAGCCTTGCATCCCCGGGATGAATCCTACTTGATCATGATGGATAAGTTTTTTGATGTGCTGTTGCAATCGGCTTACCAGTATTTTATTGAAGTTTTTTGCATCTATGTTCATCATGGATATTGGCCTGAAGTTTTTTTCTTGTTGAGTCTCTGCCAGGTTTTGGTATCAGGATGATGTTGGTCTCATAAAATGATTTGGGAAGGATTCCCTCTTTTTGGATTATTTGGAATAGTTTCCGAAGGAATGGTACCAGCTCCTCTTTTTGTGTCTGGTAGAATTCAGCTGTGAATCCATCTAGACCTGGGCTTTTTTTGTGTGGTAGGCTCTTAATTGCTGCCTCGACATCAGACCTTGTTATTGGTCTATTCATAGCTTTGGCTTCCTCCTGGTTTAGGCTTGGGAGGACACAGGTGTCCAGGAATTTATCCATTTCTTCCAGGTTTACTAGTTTGTGTGCTTAGAGTTGTTGGGAATATTCTCTGATGATGGTTTGAATTTCTGTGGAGTCTGTGGTGTTTTCCCCTTTATCGTTTTTTATTGCATCTATTTGGTTGTTCTCTGTTTTCTTTTTTAACAGTCTGGCTAGTGGTCTGTCTATTTTGTTGATCTTTTCAAAAAACCAGGTTCTGTTCCTTTTGAGGATGGAACTTCAGACTTCCCTGCTTTTCCCAAACATTTTAGATTTTCCTGAACCCCATTTCTATTATCATTGATCTCATAATCCCTAGGTCGGAGCACTCATAATATTTTTGTCCAGTAATCTGAATTACTTACTTCTCCATCACACTCTATATGCTACAGTGTATGTATGTATCACATACAGTGTACATACAAAATATTTATGTATTCACATTATATTTATTTAAGATGATTTAAACTATATATAGCAGTATACATAATGTAATGTATATAGCTGTGTTAATCTGTTTCACACTGCTCTGAAGAACTAGCTGAGCCTGGGTAGCTTATGAAGAAAAGAAGTTAATTGACTCACAGTTCAGCAGGCTTACCAGGAATTATGACTGAGAAGCCTCAGGAAACCTGTAATCATGGTACAAGTAGAAGGGGAAGGAAGCATGTCTTGGGATTGGGGAGCAGGAGAGAGAGAGAACAAAGGGGAAAGCAACACATACTTTGAAACAACCAGATCTCTTGAGAATTCACCATCAGGAGAACAGCAAGGAGGAAGTTCGCTCTCGTGAGTGTAATATATATGGTTTCTCACTGCTATAGTCCTAGATTCTAGACAATGTCATTAAATTCTACACAGCAGATATTTACCAGATTTCAATTAAGAAATTGTGGATATGATGAAAAAGTTATTTATTCTGTGAATAAAGTTTACATATTTATCTCTCCCAGTAGAGTTTAACTTTCACAAATAATACCCAGTATAGATAGGTTTAGTAGCAGTAACGCCACCACCCTAAGATGAAAAATCTAGGGATGTACCAGGGTCAAACATTTTTCTCCAAGGTCAAAATCACACAGTTACTGAAAAGAGAGGCTGCCACCAGAACTCGGGTTTTCTGACTTGAATCTAGGGCTCTGTCCCCTACTTTAGCAGTTGCAGGTAGATGCACTCATGATAGCCACCTTTATATTTAGCCTCCCTTCTAATTTAGGCCCATGTTTTCCATATTATTCCTGGCAATTTAGATTGTATCACTGCTGATATATATTTCCAAATATATGCAGTAAATTTACATGAATAAGATGCCTTGCTGAGTGGAAAATCTGGATTATTATGTCCCGAAAGCAGATCAGCACAACCATTATATACACATAAAAATAACCTTAGGGTTATTACTATGAATAATATGTTTTATCACCATTAAAGTGAGATTTAGACATTTAGCCTTTTCTCACATAACAGGCTGTTCATTTTAGTACAGGAAGACTCAATAAAAATGATTAATGAGGCAAATAGCTATTTTTATATACACTGATTTTCCTCTTCCTAAAATTATGTCTCTTCTGAAAACTCAGACTTTGTCTTTGCTATAAATTAAAGGCCACTCTTTGATTCTAAGGACGAGCAAGTAAATTCAAAAACAGATAATCTTAAATATTGATGTTATCTGAGATTGCATTTGGACAAAATTCTCTTATAAACTTACCAGCTGATAAAGTTAAACCTCTATGAGGCATCTCTTTTTCTAAACAAGATTTTAGCTGGCAAATATGTCCAAAAATATATGTGACCAGGGTTAATCCAAAGAAATAAAGCAGCAAGAATTAAGGACATAAAGAAGCCTTTTTTTAAATTTAAAACTCATGCAGAAAAGGAGGTTTAATATGGATTAATACTCTCTTCAACCATCCCAATTTCCCATTTAATACGAGGCAGAATTCCTTATTGCCAGTGATTCCCTCCAAAGCAGTTTCTCCTTGGATATTGATATGATCTTTTGCTCTATGTATCCTCTCTTCCCATCAATAGACAGATGGTCTGGGAAGGGGGCAAATATTTCTAGACAGAATGAGATATCTCTATTTTTAGGCCACCTTTCTGATCTGCAATTTTCTTATGTTTATAATGAGTTTATATGCACTGCCTACTTTACAGAGTTGCAGCAAAAATAAAATGGCATAATTTGGAAATTAAAAAAAGCTTGCAATCACATGTATTTCTTGGGGGAATGGGAACTTGCATTTCTTATAATTTTTTTAACAGTGTGCATGTCTATGAGTATAAACACTAATACTTATGGTGCAGAAAGTTTACTGGAACTGGTTAACTACTTATCTGAGTTTGGTCAGACAGAACACACACACAACAAGTCATACAAAGCTTATTTATTATGTGTATGAAAGACAAAAGAAACCTAGGATCTACTGTGAATCTGTTGCTCAAGCCACAAGAAAGCTTCCCAAGGTGGATGCAGTCTTGAGTTCCTTGCACTACAACTAGAGCCTCTGAAAAGGAGCCCACTTTCAGTTACATACCTCAGGGGCAATGCTCTGAAGGTAAAACTTTGAAGGACATCTGACTCATATGTGAGACAGGTGCAAAGCCCAGACTTTACTGGGCAATTTCCCTCTATTTTAAGATGTTACATTCCCCAGAAGGGAAAGGAACAGGGCCAAAGCTATTTCAGGTAGTTTCTCCTTCCTCAAGGTGTTGAATTACCAGCACATTCCACAGCTATTCTTTCTTTATTTCCTTTTTTTTTTCATTGTACTTTAGGTTCTGGGGTAAATGTGCAGATCATGAAGAATTGTTGCATAGGTACACACATGACAATATGGTTTGCTGCTTCCATCCCCCCAGTCACCTACATCTGGCATTTCTCCCCATGTTATCCGTCCCTGACCTCCCGACCCCAACTGCTGTCCCTCCCTTGGCCCCCTCAACAGAACCCAGTTGTGATGCTCTCCTCCCTGTGTCCCTGTGTTCTCATTGTTCAACACTCACCTATGAGTGAGAATATGCATTGTTTGATTTTCTGTTCTTGGGTCAGTTTTCTGAGAATGATGGTTTCCAGATTCATCCATGTCCCTACAAAGGACACTAACTCATCATTTTTTATTCCATGTTGTATATGTGCCACATTTTCCTTGTCTAGTCTATTGTCAATGGGCATTTGGGTTGGTTCCCGGTCTTTGCTATTTTAAACAGTTCCGCAATGAACATACATGTGCATGTGTTTTTATAATAAAACGATTTATAATTATTTGGGCATATTCCCAGTAATGTACTTGCTGGGTCAAATAGTATTTCTACTTCTAGATCCTTGAGGAATCGCCACACTGTCTTCCACAATGGTTGATCTAATTTACATTCCCACCATCAGTGTAAAAGTGTTCCTATTTCTCCACATCCTCTCCAGCATCTGTTGTCTCCAGATTTTTTAATGATCACCATTCTAACTGGCATGAGGTGGTATCTCAGTGTGGTTTTGATTTGCATTTCTCTAATAATCAGTGATGCTGAGCATTTTTTCATATGTTTGTTGGCCTCATATATGTATTCTTTTGAAAAGTGTCTGTTCATATCCTTCGCCCACTTTTGGATGGTTTTTTTTTTTTCCTGTAAATCTGTTTTAGTTCTTTGTGGATTCTGGATAGTAGCCCTTTGTCACATGGGTAGATTGCAATTTTTTTCCCATTCTGTTGGTTGCTGATTCACTCTAATGATTGTTTCTTTTGTTGTGCAGAAGCTCTAGAGTTTCATTAGGTTCCATTTGTCTATTTTGGCTTTTGTTGCCAATGCTTTTGGTGTTTTAGTCAGGAAGTCTGTGCCTATGCATATGTCCTGAATGGTTTTGCCTAGGTTTTCTTCTACAGTTTTTTTGGTGCTACACTTATGCTTAAGTCTTTAATCCATATGGAGTTAATTTTAGTATAAGTTGTTAGGAAGGGGTCCAGTTTCTGTTTTCTGCACATTGCTTGCCAGTTTTCCCAACACCATTTATTAAACAGGGAATCCTTTTCCCATTGCTTGTCTTTGTCAGGTTAGTCAAAGACCAGATGGTTGTATATGTGTGATGTTGCCTCTGAGACCTCTGTCCTATTCCATTGGTCTATATCTCTGTTTTGGTACCTGTGCTATGCTGATTACCATAGACTAGTACTATAGTTTGAAATCAGGTAGTATGATGCCTCCAGCTTTGTTCTTTTTGCTTAGGATTGCCTTGGCTATGTGGGCTCTCTTTTGGTTCCATATGAAGTTTAAGGTGTTTTTTTATTTTCCAATTCTGTGAAGAAGGTCATTGGTAGCTTGATGGGGATAGCATTGAATCTATAAATTACTCTGGGCAGTATGGCCATTTTCACAATATTGATTCTTCCTAATCATGAGGATGGAATGTTTCTTCATCTGTTTATGTCATTTCTTATTTCCTTGAGCAGTGGTTTGTAGTTCTACTTGAAGAGGTCTTTTACATCTACTGTGTTCTAGGTATTTTATTCTCTTTGTAGCAATTGTGAATGGGAGTTCACTCATGATTTGGCTCTCTGATAGTATGTCATTGTTTTATAGAAATGCTTGTGATTTCTGCACATTGATTTTGTATCCTGACACTTTGCTGAAGTTGGTTGTCAGTTTAAGAAAATTTAGGGCTGAGCTGATAGGGTCTTCTAAATATACAATCATGTCATCTGCAAATAGAGGCGATTTCACTTTCTCTTTTTCTCATTGAATACTGTTTTTTTTTCTTGCCTAATTGCTCTGGCTAGAACTTCTAATACTATATTGAATAGGATTGGTGAGAAAAGGCATCCTTATCTAGTGCTGGATTTCAAAGGTAATGCTTCCAGGTTTGCCCATTCATATGATATTGGCTGTAGGTTTGTCATAAATAGCTTTTATTAATTTGAGATATGTTGCTTTAATACCTAGTTTATTGAGAGTTTTTAGCATAAAGTGCTGTTGAATTTTGTTGAAGGCCTTCTCTGCGTCTATTGAGATAATCATGTGGTTTTTGTCTTTGGTTCTGTTTATGTGATGGATTACATTTATAGACTTGCATATTTTGAACCAGCCTTGCTTCCCCGGGATGAAGCCTACTTGATCATGATGAATGAGATTTTTGATGTGCTGTTGCAATCAGTTTCCCAGTATTGTATTGAAGATTTTTGTATCTATGTTCATCACGGAGATTGGCCTGAAGTTTTCTTTTTTTGTTGAGTCTTTTCTGGGTCTTGGTATCAGAATGATATTGGTCTCATAAAATGATTTGGGAAAGATTCCCTCTTTCTGCATTGCTTGAAATAGTTTCAGAAGGAATGGTACCAGCTCCTCTTTGTATGCCTGGTAGAACTCAGCTGTGTGCCCATTTGGACCTGGGCTTTTTTTGGTTGGTAGGCTATTAATTGCTGCCTCAACAACAGCCACAGCTATTCTTAAGGGCAAGGAAGGTGGGGAGAACTGGGTGGTCCAAAGTCACTAAGATAAATATTCTGCACAGACTTGCATTGATTACTTATCATGCTCTAGGCATATTACAATAGAACATAACATTTAATTTATTCAAGTTCTTATAAAGAAAGTACATTTTACAGATGGAAAAATTGGTAGGAAAGCTCTTACATACCTTTATAAGATAATTATTTATAATCCTTTGGGTATATATCCAGTAATGGGATTGCTTGGTCAAATGGAATTTCTATTTCTAGATCCCTGAGGAATCACCACACTGTCTTCCACAATGGTTGAACTAATTTACACTCCCACCAACAGTGTAAAAGTGTTCCTCTTACTCCACATCCTCTCCAGCATCTGTCTCCAGATTTTTTGATGATTGCCATTCTAGCTGATGTGAGATGGTATCTCAATGTAGTTTTGATTTGCATCTCTCTAATGACCAGTGATTATGAGCATTTTTTCATATGTTTGTTGCCCTCATATATGTCTTCTTTTGAAAAGTGTCTGTTCATAACCAAAGGATTATAAATTGTTCTATTATAAAGACACATGCACACGTATGTTCATTGTGGCACTGTTTACAATAGCAAAGAACTGGTACCAACCCAAATGCCCATCAATAATAGACTGGACACGGAAAATGTGGCACATATACACCATGGAATACTATACAGCCATAAAAAATGATGAGTTCATGTCCATTTTAGGGACATGAATGAATCTGGAAACCATCATTCTCAGCAAACTGACAGAAGAACAGAAAATCAAACACCACGTTTTCACTTAAAGGCACATGTTGAACAATGAGAACTCATGGACACGGAGAGGAACATCACATACTGAGGTTCGTTTGAAGGGGCTATGGAGGGACAGTATCGGGTAGGGAGGTTAGGGAGAGATAACAGGGAGAAACGCCAGATATAGGTGGCAGGAGGTGAAGGCAGCAAGTCACTTTGCCATGTAAGTACCTATGCAACAACCCTGCATGATCTGCACTTGTACCCCAGAAGCTAGAGTACAATTAAAAAAAGAAAGAAATCTCTTACATATCATATCTATTATTTCAGCCTAAAAAATCTATTTGTAGGATCATAATTGAGTTCTTATCCTTTAGTGCCTCCCTCATTTTCTAAAACAAAGAAATTTAAAGATTACTGATAATAATAAAATAATACTAACAGTTAACACTTTCATAGGTCTTATTATATGTATATATATACACATACACATATGTGTATGTATACATGCATACATTTGTGTATGTATGTGGAAGTTTGCATATATATGTGTGCATATTTTTGTGTAAGTGTACTGTATGTGTGTGTGTGTGTGTGTGTGTGTGCATGCATGGACATGCATATATGTTAAGTTCTTACATCAACCCTACGTGAGGCAGTTATTAATATTAACCTAAATTTACAGACTAAAAGAAAATTTGACCACAGAAAGTTGAAATAACTTACCCAAGGTCACACAGCCTTGTAGGAAGAACTAGGATTTAAACCCCAGGAGTCTAGTTTCAAAGACTGAGCATCATCACTGTGCAATCTTGCCACTCAAAGTAAAATAAAACCTTTGTGACATTATCTCAGATAAATTTACAGACTTTACCACCTTATTTTTATCACTTTGGTGCAAAGTAAACTATATATTTGATCTTGATGTGAAGGGTGGAAACATGGCTAATGCAAATGGATTTTAGGGATTGTCACAGATCAGGGAGGAGGTATGCTGGCTAACATGGCCAGTAGATTCAGAAATGGAAATTTGCCTAAGAAAATATAATAATCATAGAGCATCCACAATTCAGATTTCTTGAAATATAGTCCAGTTATTCTGAAGCCCACGTATTAAGTATACATGAAAATGACATGGTAGACATCTTTCATCTTTACATCTTTCCTTCTTAGCTCACTGAGTCTTTCAAAATCTGCTTCATATTTTGATATTATTTTCACATTAAGAGAGAGAAACTATTGTCAAATAAACAATAGCAATGACCTCTGGCTTCCTCAGCCTCCTTTACTGTGAAGATGTGTACATGAGACATAGGGTTATCTAATATGAACTCAAGGAAGAAGCTGATGAGTAGATTAACATGAAGCAGTATCTATGAATGGGAAGAGTATTCTTCTCCACAGGGTGTCAGAAAGGGCAGCTGAGATGAGAGCTCTTCATACCCTGTCTTGAATTTGATTAGTGGCAGGTGGTGATGACAGTGGTGTTTGTGCCATCCCAGTCTTCTAGTGTAATGATGTTTACAGCTGTGCTATTCCTGGGTTCGTTTTCCTGAATGAGTAGCATCTAACATTGTTTCTCAGCCCTACCTGGAGTTTCTATGAACTACCTAATTGTTTTAACAAGTATTTTTTCTTAAACTTGTAGGGATCCTGCACCACTTATTTATTGCTCTATAATAAACCAACCCGACCAAAATTTAGTGACTTGAAACAACCACTATTTTACTATTTCTCACAATTCTATGTCTTAGCAATCCAGGTTGGGGTCAGAATGAAAATTGCTTTGCTGGGCTTTTCTAAGGTCATTGTTGTGGCTGCTGTGATCTGGGGTCCTCGCTACAAATAGGTGAGACAATATGGTCTCAAAACACACAACTAACCATTATCTGGGGCTCTTTATTTCAACATCTAGGGCTTCAGGACTCCTGATGTTTTCAGACCAAACTGAGAATAGGGCTGCTATTTCTCATGGCTCAATAACAAGATGCAGATGAACTGGGGAGGAAGAGAGTTTTCATTTCTGTAACTGGTTACACGGAGAAGGCCTGGAAATTATTCCAAGACCAGCTCAAAATTACAAAGTTTTCCAGAGCGAATATACCTTTTAAGCTATAGGTCTATGTGTAAGTGTGCATTCATCTAGAAACATAAGTGCTTAACTTACTTTAATCTAAACTAAGGTCTGAGTGCTGAAGACCTTTCTCTGGAGCCTCAGTAAATTTACTTAATCTAAAAGGGTCCTGGTGTTGAGATGAATACCCTATGTTGGCTCCTGCTAAATCACAGAGAGCTGAAGAGTTCCTTCAAACCCCCAATAAATTTGTTTGTGGAGGCCTGGGGAGTTTCTTCAGACCCCCAATAAAGCTTTTTTTTAACCCTAAATGGGTCCTGTTAAGAATTCCTTCATTATTCTGTAATTCTTTAAGGCCCAGGAAAGGCCTATCCGAAACTCCTGTTGGGCTTTTGTTATATCCCAGCCTTTGTATGCGGGTGTATGAGGGTACTGGCTTTTAATATTTAACTTGATCACTCAGTCAGTGATGAAACAGTTATGGAGGCCAGGCATACTGAGGCCAAAAGCTTAGAAGTCATTTACCACTGCTTCTCCCACTTATGTTTGTATCTGATGGTAAGATATTAAGTCAAATCATGAGAACCTTATAATCTGAGTAAGAAAAACATACTATAAAAAGTAATTATAAAACAGTGAGACTAGACATAATGGAGGTAAACACTGGGAATAGTGACATCACAAGCAATACAGCAGAGGATACAGCAGAGGCAAGGAGGCCTGAAGCTGAATGGTGTGTGTAATGACAAACACCCTAGCTTAGCTGGAGTGGACATTATGACATAAGAAGCAACTGGAGATGTGGCTGGATGAAAGAACAAAACAAAATGAAAAAACAAGAAGCAAGTTCACAAGGGTCCTTCTGTGTTAGAAAAAGGAATTGGACTCTGTGGGTGAACAGCTGGAAGTTTTAAGCAGTAGTAAAACCTGGTGACATTTCTGCCTTAAAAAGATTACTTTGGCTACCATAAGGAAAATAGATCTGAGAAGAGCAAAAACTTGCCTACCCTGGGGACATCCCAAGGGCATGTTAGAGGCCTCTGATGGTGTGTGTTTCTAGTTTACATCAAATACTCATCCTGGAATATTGTCCACCTGAATATCATTAAGGTGTATTTATGCACAGTTTGAACTCCTGGTTAAAAATATTTATATATTTTAAGGGTGGGATACCTGATTTTGTCTTTTTCTAGTTTCTAAAAATGTAAAAAACTAAACGGTTCTTAAGCTGTACCTCCAGAACTCCCTCTATAAATCCAATTTCTATTTAGGCTATTAAGTCAAGCTAGTTTCTACCCAAAGGCTAATTTTAGACTGAAAGATGAATCTAATTTTTTTGACAATATAAAAAAATCCTCTATCACTATGCCATCGATAGTCCCATGTAGTTTACCACATTTACTGTTAATAATTTTATAGTATCATTATTGATAATTACATATTTATCAGAATACATATTTATGATCTGTTGTCACCCAGACTGGCAGCCCCATGAGAATAAACCACGGGGTTTTTCATTTATTGAACTCACACGTTTCTTCATTGTGCATGACACATAAAATCAATGAAAATGTGAGCATGATGAAAGGGGAAATAACCTCATGTTGTTTAAGTTATATTATAGAAGCTAATACTGAAGAGAAGCTATAATGTAGCAATGAAAGCAAGGTCTTTGGCATCAAATAGACTAGGATTCAAAAGCTGACCTTGCACAGATGGCTGTGTGACCTCGGACAGTATGTTTTAGTTCCTTAGGGCTGTCAAACAAATTATAGTAAGTGGGGTGGCTTAAAACAACAGAAATTTCTTTCAGAGTTCTGGAGGTCATAAGTCCAAAATCAAGAGCTGGTGAGGCCACAGGTCCAACAAAGCCTACGGGAGGTAATTTCTCCTTGGCCTCTCCAGGTTTTACTTGTGTCTGGCAACCCTTGGCTGTGGCAGAGCACTTTCCAAACCCTGCCTCTGTCTTCACATGGCCTTCTCTCTTGTGTCTCTGTGTTTGCTCCTTATCTGTTGCAAACTGTTATTAGACTGAAGCCCTATTCAGTATGACTTCATCTCCATCCTTACTTTAATTACACCTGTAAAGATCCTACTTTGGTACAAGTTTGGAATCACAGATACCAGGGATCAAACCTTGTACTCAATTTCTGTGAGGACATAATTGTGTTATTTGGGGGTGGGGGAAGGGCTGTCATAACAGAATCCCAAGGACTGAGGAGATAAAACAACATATAATTGTTTATTAACAGATACAAAATTATATCTTTCAGATTAAATTGGGTCCTACCTGGATGCTCTTGTTTAAATTTAATTACTTCTTTAAAGGCCATACTCTGTTTTCAAATGCAATCTCATTCTGAGGTAATTGGAGTTGGGGCTTCAACACACAAATGTGGGGGAAACACAATCAACGTGTAATATTTGCACAATCTCCATACAAGTTCAGTAATAAATGAAAAAATCATGGTATACAACCTAGAGGAACTCCACCATCATGAACTAAACTAGGTTACTGAGTGTTGCTTAGAATGATTCTCTCAAATGATGATTAGCAACCTAATCATTTTGTGTGAGAAGCTCCTACCACATGCCTTTAACATTGCAAAGGGATAATAGGCTTTTAGCATGCCTCAGCCACGTGAAAATAGCAAGATAGAGCATGATGATCAACTCTGTGAACTTTAATTTAAGGAGAAATATAAGAATCCACAGGAATTACTGAAAGACACCCCAGATCCCAGGGAGAAAAATAAGGGCAAATAGTTTCCATGACATTATTTGGCTGGTAAAAGTAAATGAAGCCCTGGTACATGAGAGAAGCAGTTCACCTCCTTCTGTGTCTCACTTTTCATGGGGATCTGAGCAGCCCAGCCTGAGGGAGAGCACTTTGCTTCTCTTAGTCTGTGGAGATAACTTGGAGAGAGGATTAGAAGCACTTAGAGGGAAAGACACCAGGAAAAGCTGCAGGCTTACCCAGACCCAGAACTGAAAGAAAGATACCATTTTTAATCCCAGTGAATACAAAGTGAGTCATTTTTTGGCAACTTGACAGTATATTCACACAGATATTTTAGTCTCAGCAAATGATTGGAGCACTTTCTCTGGAGAGGGATAGGAGCCTTTACCAGCAGAACTATGGAAAGCACCTCAGCAGAAGGTGGTAAAATTGTGGTCTCCCCATTGCAGGCATTGAGCAGGAGAGCTGCTATAGCTGAAGCTCCTTCATGGTGAAGACACTTAGAGCCAGGGCCTGTTTGATCAGCTGGAACCTGTCTGTGTGTGTTACTGCTGGTTCCCCCAGCTTGTGTCCCTGAGATCACAGTACAATGGGGCACTCTCTGCTTCACACCCAGGCAAAAGTCAAGGCATTCCCAGCACCCTCTCAACTGGATTAGCAACCTGAGGGAGCACACCCTTCTTGTACAAAGACTGTGGTAAAAGAGGCCCCTCTCTGCTCCACACCCAGGCATAGCCCCAGACATGCAGAGCACTCTTTCACTGGAATCAGCAGCCTGATGCACCTTGCCATTCCTGTATATAGATTATGGTGCAGTGGGTCCCTTTTGCTCCACACTAAGGCAGATATCCAGGTATTCAGAGAACCTGCTCACATAGACAAGCAGAAAATCTGCTCACATAAACTAGCAGCCTGAGTCACCCTATTATTCCTATGCAGAGATGCTGGTGTACAGGAATGGAGTGCTGCTATAAGAAGTATTTTAAAATGTAGCAGTGTCTTTGGAACTGGGTAATGGGTAGAGTGTAGAAGAGTTTTTTTTTTTTTTTT
>JAPYYA010003746.1:0-12527 GCA_028533165.1 Leontopithecus rosalia | reverse complement strand
CTTCAAACTGCTGGGCTGTGTCTTCGTTCAATTAAGTGAGGTGACTCTATGCTTACATTCAGGAGTTAGAAACACGTTTCTTGTAAAGGCTGCGTTTGGACATTCCAGAGTGAATGATAATATATGCTGTAATGAGAAATATCTGGTTCTAAAATGATAACAGAGCTTTCTAACTGAATGGTTGTCAATGTGTGCATTCCACTTACGGAGATAAACTGATGTGTTCATGCAGCAGTTTGGAAACCATTTCTGTGGAGGATCTAAAGATAGTTATTTCCAGAAAATACCCACATATAACAAATAGCAGTAAGACTGTATCTAAAACACCGAAGCTATGCATCCTTCAAAGTGCTCTGCTGTGTGTTCGTTCAACTAAGTGAGTTGAATCTATCTATAGATTCAGGAGTTAGAAACACGTTTTTTGTAAAAGCTGCTTTTGGACATTCCAGAGTGAGTGGGTGTATATGCGGTAATGCGAAATATCTGGTTCTAAAATGAAAACGGAGCTATCTAACAGAATGGTTGTCAATGTGTGCATTCAACTTACAGAGTTATACTGATGTGTTTATGCAGCAGTTTGGAAACCCTTTCTGTGGAGAACTGAAAAACAGACATTTCCATCAGGATACACACAAACAACAAATAGCAGAAAGACTGCGTCTAAAACACAGAAGAAACATATCTTACAAACTGCTCTGCTGTGTGCTTGTTCAACTAATTTACATGAATCTATGTTTCAATTCGGGACTTAGAAACACATTTCTTGTAAAAGCTACTTTTGGACATTCCAGAGTGAATGGGAATATATGTTATAATGAGAAATATAGGGTTCTAAAATGAATACAGAGCTGTCTTACAGCATGGTTGTCAATGTGTGCATTCAACTTACAGAGGTAAACGGATGTGTTTATGCAGCAGTTTGGAAACCCTTTCTGTGGAGAATCGAAAACAGACATTTCCAGAAAAATACCCGCATATAACAAATAGCAGTAAGACTGCATCTAAAACACAGAAGAAACGTATACTTCAAACTGCTCTGCTGTGTTTTTGTTCCACTAAATGAGTTGAATCTATCTTTCAATTCAGGAGTTAGAAACAAGTTTCTTGTAAAAGCAGCGTTTGGACATTTCAGAGTGAATGGGTGTATATGATGTAATGAGAAATATCTGGTTCTAAAATAAAAACGGGGCTATCTAATGGAATGATTGTCATGTGTGCATTCAACTTATAGAGTTAAACTGATGTTTTATGCAGCAGTTTGGAAACGCTTTCCGTGGAGAATCTAAAAAGAGACAATTTCCAGCAAAATACCCAGATATAACAAATAGTAGTAAGAGTGCGTCTAAAACACAGAAGAAATGTATTCTTCAAACTGCTCTGCTGTGTGTTCAGTGAACTAAGGGAATTGAATCTATCTTTCAATTCATAAGTTAGAAACACGTTTTTTATAAAAGCTGCATTTGGACATTCCAGAGTCAATGGGATTATATGCTGTAATGAGAAATATTTGGTTCTAAAATGAAAACTGAGCTAATAGAATGGTTGTCAAAGTGTGCATTCCACTTACAGTGTTAAACTGATGGGTTTATCCAGCAATTTGGAAACCCTTTCTGTGGAGAATCTAAAAACAGACATTTCCAGCAAAATACCCCCATGTAACAAATAGCAGTAACACTGCATCTAAAACACAGAAGAAATGTATCTTTTGAACTGCTCTGCTGTGTGTTCGTTCAACTAATTGAGTTGAATCTATCTTTCGATTCTAGAGTTAGAAAGACTTTTCTTATAAAAGCTGCATTTGGATTTTTCAGAGTGAATGGGAGTATAGGCTGTAATGAGGAATATCTGGTTCTAAAATGAATACAAAGCTACCATACAGACTGGTTGTCAATGTGTGCATTCAACTTACAGAGTTAAATGGATGTGTTTTTCAGCAGTTTGGAAACCCTTTCTGTGGAAAATCTAAAAAGAGACATTTACAGCCAAATACCCGAATACAACCAGTATCAGTAAGACTACGTCTACAACACAGAAGAAACGTATTCTTCAACTAGTCTGCTTGTTTTCATTTAACTAAGTGAGTTAAATCTATGTTTAGATTCAGGAGTTTGAAACACGTTTCTTTTAAAAGCTGCTTTTGGATATTTCAGAGTGAATGGGAGTATATGCTGTAATGTATCCTGTATAAAATCTAAAAACAGACATTTCCAGCATAATACACACATATAACAAATAGCAGTAAGACTGTGTCTGAAACCCAGAAGAAACGCTTTCTTCAAACTGCTGTATTGTTTGTTCGTCCAACTAAGTGGGTTGAATCTGTTTACATTCAGTAGTTAGAAACATATTTCTTGTAAAAACTGTGTTTGTACATTCCAGAGTGAATGGGAGTAAATGCTGTAATGAGAAATATCTGGTCCTAAAACGAAAACAGAGCTATCTAACAGAATGGTTCTAAATGTTTGCATTCAACTTACAGAGCTAAGCTGATGTGTTTATGCAGCAGTTTGGAAACCCATTTTGTGGAGAATATAAGAAAAAACATTTCTGGCAAAATACCCGCATATAACAAATAGCAGTAAGACTGTGTCTAAAACACAGAAGAAACGTATTCTTCAAAGTGCTCTATTGGGTGTTTATTCAACTGAGCGAGTTGAATCTGTTTACATTCAGTATTTAGAAACACGTTTCTTGTAAAAGCTGCGTTTGGACATTCCAGAGTCAATGGGATTATATGATGTAATGAGAAATATCTGGTTTTAAAACGAAAACAGAGCTAACAAAATGGTTGTCAATGTGTGCACTCAACTTACAGAGTTAAAGTGATGGGTTTATGCCACAGTTTGGAAACCCTTTTTGTGGAGAATCTAAAAACAGTCATTTCCAGCAAAATACCCGCATGTAACAAATAGCAGTAAGACTGCGTTTAAAACACAGAAAAAAACGTATCTTTCCAACTGCTCTGCTGTGTGTTCGTTCAACTAATTGGGATAAATCTATCTTTTGATTCAGGAGTTAGAAACACGTTTCTTGTAAAAGCTGTGGCTGGATATTCCAGAGTGAATGTCGGTATATGCTAATGAGAAATGCCTGGTTCTAAAACGAAAAAAAAAGCTAACAGAATGGTTGTCAATGTGTGCACTCAACTTACAGAGTTAAAGTGATGGGTTTATGCCACAGTTTGAAAACCTTTTCTGTGGAGAATCTAAAAACAGACATTTTCAGCAAAATACCTGCATGTAACAAATAGTGGTAAGACTGTGTTTAAAACCCAGAAGTAACGTATCTTTCAAACTGCTCTGCTGTGTGTTCGTTCAACTAATTCAGTGGAATCTATCTTTCAATTCCGAAGATAAAAACACGTTTCTTGTAAAACCTGCATTTGGACATTTCAGAGTGAATGTGAGTATATGCTGTAAGGAGAAATATGTGGTTCTACAATGAATACAAAGCTATGGTACAGAATCCTTGTCAATGTGTCCATTCAACTTACAGAGTTAAACTGATGTGTTTATTCAGCAGTTTGGAAATTCTTTCTGGGGATAATCTAAAAACAGAAATTTCCAGCAAAATTCCCAAATATAACAAATAACAGAAAAACTACATCTCCAACATTCTTCAAACTACGTTGCTGTGTTTTCGTTCAACTATGTGAGTTGAATCTATCTTTTGATTCAGGAGTTAGAAACATGTTTCTTTTAAAAGCTGCTTTTGGATATTTCAGAGTGAATGGGAGTATAAGCCGTAATGAGAAATATCTGGTTCTAAAACGAAAACAAAGCTATCTACCAGAATGGTTGTCAATGTGTGAATTCAACTTACAGAGTTAAACTGATGTGTTTATGCAGGAGTTTGAAAACCCTTTCTGTTTAGAATCTAAAAACAGATATTTCCAGCAAAAATACCCGCAAATAACAAATAGCAGTAAGACTGCATCTAAAACACAGAAGAAACGTATTCTTCAAACTGCTCCTCTGTGTTCCCATTCAACTAAGTGAGTTGAATCTATCTTTCGATTCAGGAGTTAGAAACACGTTTCTTGTAAAAGCTGCATTTGAACATTTCAGAGTGAATGCGTGTATATAATGTAATGAGAAATATCTGGTTCTAAAACGAATACAGAGCTATCTTACAGAATGGATGTCAATATGTGCATTCAACTTAAAGAGCTAAGCTGATGTGTTTATGCAGCAGTTTGGCAACCCTTTCTGTATAGAATCTAAAAGCAGACAGTTTCCAGTAAAATACCCACATATAAGAAATAGCAGTAAGACTGCATCTGAAAAACAGAAGAAACATATCCTTCAAACTGCTCTGCTGTGCGTCCGTTCAAATAAGGGAGTTGAATCTATCTTTCAGTTCAGGAGTTAGCAACACGTTTCTTGTAAAAACTGCATTTGGACATTCCAGAGTTAATGGAATTATATGCTGTAACGAGAAATACCTGGTTCTAAAACAAAAACAAAGCTAACAGAATGGTTGTCAATGTGTGCACTCAACTTACAGACTTAAAGAGATGGGTTTATGCCGCAGTTTGGAAACCTTTTCTGTGGAGGATCTAAAAACATATTTCCAGCAAAATACCCGAATGTAACAAATAGCAATAAGACTGTGTCTAAAACACAGAAGAAATGTATCTTTCAAACTGCTCTGCTGTGTGTTCTTTCAACTAAGTGAGTTGAATCTATCTTTCAATTCGGGTGTTAGAAACATGTGTTTTGTAAATGCTGGGTTTGGACATTCCAGAGTAAATGGGGGTATATGCTGTAATGAGAAATATCTGGTTCTAAAATGAATACGGAGTTATCTCACAGAATGGTTGTCGATGTGTGCATTCAACTTACAGAGTTAAACAGATGTGTTTATGCAGCAGTTTGGAAACCCTTTCTGTGGATAATCTCAAAACAGACATTTCCAGAAAAATACCTGCATATAACTAATAGAAGTAAGACTACGTCAAAAACACAGAAGAAACGCAGCCTTCAAACTGCTCTATTGTGTGTTCGTTCTACTAAATGAGTTGAATCTGTGTACATTCAGTAGTTAGAAACACGTTTCTTGTAAAAACTGCATTTGGACATTTTAGGGTGAATGAGAGTATATGCTGTAATGAGAAATATCTGGTTCTAAAACAAAAACGGAGCTATCTAACACAATGGTTGTCAATGTGTGCATTCAATGTACAGAGTTAAATTGATGTGTTTATTCAGCAGTTTGGAAACCATTCCTGTGTAGAATGTATAAACAGACATTTCCAGCAAAATAAATGCATATAACAAATAGCAGTAAGACTGCGTCTAAAACACAAACCAAACGTATTCTTCAAACTGCTCTGCTGTGTGTTCGATCAACTAAGTGAGTTGAATCTATCTTTCAATTCCGTAGTTAGAAACACGTTTCCTGTAAAAGTTGAGTCTGGACATTTCAGAATGAATGGAGTATATGCTGTAGTGAGAAATAACTGGTTCTAAAACAAAAACAGAGATATCTAACAGAATGGTTTTCAATGTGTTCATTCAACTTACAGAGTTTAACTGATGTGTTTATGCAGCAGTTTGGAAACCCTTTCGGTGGAGAATCTAAAAACAGACATTTCCAAAAAAATACCCGCAAATAACAAATAGCAGTATGACTGCATCTAAAACACAGAAGAAACGTATCCTTCAAACTGCCCTTCTGTGTGTTTGTTTAAGCAAGCGAGTTGAATCTGTCTTTAGGTTCACGAGTTAGAAACGTGTTTCTTGAATAAGCTGCGTTTGCACATTCCAGAGTAAATGGGAGTATATGCTGTAATGAGAAATATCTGTTCTAAAACAGAAACGGAGCTATCTAACAGAATGGTTGTCAATGTGTGCATTCAACTTACAGAGTCAATCTGATGTGTTTATGCAGCAGTTTGGAAACTCTTTCTGTGGAGAATCTAGAAACAGACTGTTTCAGAAAATAACTGCATATAACAAATAGCAGTAAGACTGCGTCTAAAACACAGAAGAAACAAATCTTTCAAGCTGCTCTGCTTTGTGTGTGTTCAACTAAGTGAGTTGAATCTCTGTTTAGATTCAGGAGTTAGAAAGAGGTTTCTTGTAAAAGCTGCGTTTGGACATTCTAAAGTGAGCGAGAGTATATGCTCTAATGAGAAATATCTGGTTCTAAAACGAAAATGAAGCAATCTAACACAATCATTGTCAATGTGTTCATTCAACTTACAGAGTTAAACTGATGTGTCTTTGCAGCAGTTTGGACTCTCTCTATGGAGAATCTAAAAACAGACATTTTCAGCAAAATATATGCATGTAAAAAATAGCAGTAAGAATCTGTCTGAAACACAGAAGAAATGTATCCCTCAAACTGCTCTGCTGTGTGTTCGTTCAACTAAGTGAGTTGAATCTATTTTTGGATTCAGGAGTTAGAAACACGCTTCTTCTAAAAGCTGTGTTTAGGCATTGCAGAGTGAATGTTAGTATATGCTGTAATGATAAATATCTAGTTCTACAAAAAAAGGGGATTATCTAACAGAATGGTTGTCAATGTATGTATTCAACTTACACAGTTAAACTGATGTGTTTATGTAGCAGTTTGAAAACCCCTCTGTGGAGAATCTAAAACAGACATTTCCAGCAAAATATATGCATATAACAAAGAGCAGGAATACTGAGTCTAAAAAACAGAAGAAACCTATCTTTCAAACAGCTCTGCTGTGTGTACAACTATGTGAGTTGAATTTATCTTTAGATTCAGGACTTAGAGACACGTTTCTTGTAAAAGCACCATTTGGATATCCCAGAGTGAATGAGAGTATATGCTGTAATAAGAAATATCTGGTTCTATAACAAAAATGGAGCTATCTAACAGAATGGTTGTCAATGTGTGCATTCAACTTACAGAGTTAAAATGACGTGTTTATGCAGCAGTTTGGAATCCCCTTCTGTGGAGAATTTAAAAACAGACATTTCCAGCAAAATACACTCATATAACAAATTGCAGTAAGACTACATCTAAAACACAGATAAAATGTATCCTTCAAACTGCTCTGCTGTTTGTTCAACTAAGTGAGTTGAATCTACCTTCAGATTCAGGAATTAGAAACACGTTTCTTGTAAAAGCAGCATTTGAGTATTCCAGAGTGTGTTGGAGTATATGCTGTGAGAAATATCTGTTTCTAAAATGAAAATGGAGCTAACTAACAGAATGGGTGTCAGTGTGTGCATTCAACTTACACAGTTAAACTGATGAGTTTATGCAGCAGTTTGGACACTCTTTCTGTGGAGAATCTAAAAGCCGTCATTTCCAGTGAAATACCAGCATATAACAAATAGCAGTAAGACTGCATCTATAACACAGAAGAAACGAATCCCTCAAACTGCTGTGCTGTGTTTTCGTTCAACTAAGTGAGTTGAACCTTTCTTTAGATTCAGGAGTTAGAAACATGTTTCTTGTAAAAGCTGCATTTAGGCATTTTTGGGTGAATGGAAGTATATGCTGTAATGAGAAATATCTGAATCTAAAAGGAAAACTGAGCTATCTATCACCATGGTTGTCAATGTGTGCATTCGACACAAAGAGGTAAACTGATGTGTTTATGCAGCGGTTTTAAAACCCTTTCTGTGGAGAATTTAAAAACAGACATTTCCAGCTAAATACCCACATGTCACAAATAGCAGCAAGACTACGTCTGAAACACAGAAGAAACGAATCTTTCACACTGCTCTGATATGTGTTCATACAACTAAGTGAGTTGAATCTATCTTTAGATTCAGGAGTTAAAAACACATTTCTTCTAAAAGCTGTGTTTAGGCATTCCAGAGTGAATGGGAATATATGCTGTAATGAAAAATATCTGGTTCTAAAAGGAAAATGGAGCTATTTATCACAATGGTTGTCAATGTGTGCATTCTACTTACAGAGTTAAACTGATGTGTTTATGCAGCACTTTGGAAACCTTTTCTGTGGAGAATCTAAAAACAGACATTTGCAGCAATACACCCGCATGTAACAAATAGCAGTAAGACTCCATCTAAGACACAGAAAAAAACGTATACTTCAAACTGCTCTGCTATGTGTTTGTTCAACTAAGTGAGTTGAATCTATCTTTAGATTCAAGAGTTAGAAAAATGTTTCATGTAAAAGCTGCGTTTGGACATTCTGGAGTGAGTGGGATAATATGCTATAATGAGAAATGTCTCATTCTAAAACGAAAATGGAGCTATCTAATACAAAAGTTGTCAATATGTCCATTCAACTTACACAGTTAAACTGATGTGTTTATGTTGCAGTTTGGAAACCCTTTCTGTGGAGGATCTGAAAACAGATATTTCCAGCAAAATACCCTCATATAACAAATAGCAGTAAGACTGCATCGAAAACACAGAAGAAACGTATTCTTCAAACTGCTCTTCTGTGTGTTCGTTCAAATAAGTGAGTGGAATCTATCTTCAGATTCAGGAGTTAGAAACAGGTTTCTTGTAAAAGCTTCGTTTGGACATTATGGAGTGAGTGGGAGTATAGGCTGCAATGAGACATATCTGGTTCTAAAACGAAAATGGAGCTATCTAACACAATAGTTGTCAATGTGTGCATTCAACTTACAGAGTTAAACTGATGTGTTTATGTAGCAGTTTGGAAACCCATTCTGTGGAGAATTTAAAAGCAGATATTTCCAGCAAAATGCCCACCTATAACAAATTGCAGGAAGACAGCATTGTAAACACAGAAGAAACGTATACTTCAAACTGCTCTGCTGTGTGTTCATTCAACTAAGTGAGTTGCATCTGTTTAAACTCAGTAGTTGGAAACACATTTCTTGTAAAAACTGCACTTGAACATTCCAGAGTGAATGCGAGTATATACTCTAATGAGAAATATCTGGTTCTAAAACGAAAACGGAGCTATCTAACACAATGGTTGTCAATGTGTGCATTCAACCTACAGACTTAAACTGATGTGTTTATGCAGCAGTTTAGAAACCCTTTCTGTGGATAATCTAAAAACAGACATTTCCAGCAAAATACCCACAATAAACAAATAGCAGTGGGACTACGTCTGAAACACAGAAGAAACGTATCCTTCAAACTTCCCTGCTGTTTGTTCTTTCAACTAAGTGAGCTGAATCTATCTTTAGAATCAGGAGTTAGAAACACGTTTTTTGTATAAGATGCATTTGGACATCCCAGACTGAATGGCAGTATATGCTGTAATGAAAAATACCTGGTTCTAAAATGAAAACGGAGCTATCTAATACAATGGTTGTCAATGTGTGTATTCAACCTACAGTGTTAAACTGATGTGGTTATGCAACAGTTTGGAAACCCTTTCTGTGAAGAATCTAAAAACAGACATTTCCAGCAAAATACCCTACATATAACAAACAGCAGTAAGACTGTCTCTGAAACGCAGAAGAAACGTATCCTTCAAACTGCTCTGCTGTATGTTTATTCAACTAAGTGAGTTGAATCTATCTTCAGATTCAGAAGTTAGAAACAGGTTTCTTGTAAAAGCTTCATTTAGACATTCTAGATTAAGTGGGAGTGTAGGCTGCAATGAGAAATACCTGGTTCTAAAATAAAAATGGAGCTATCTAACACATGGCTGTCAATGTGTGCATTTAACTTACAGAGTTAAACTGATGTGTTTATGCAACAGTTTGGAAACCCATTCTGTAAAGAATTTAAAAGCAGGCATTTCCAGCAAAATACCCATCTATAATAAATTGCAGGAAGACTGCGTTGAAAACACAGAAGAAACGTATAATTCAAACTGCTCAGCTATGTGTTTGTTCAACTTAGTGACTTAAATCTACCTTTAGAATCGGGAGTTAGAAACACGTTTCTTGTAAAAGATGCATTTGGACATCCCAGAATGAATGGGAATATATGCTGTAATGAGAAATATGTGGTTCTAAAAAAAAAACAGAGCTATCTACCACAATGATTGTCAATGTTTGAATTCAACTAACACAGTTAAACTGACGTGTTTAAGCAGCGGTTTGGAAACCCTTTTTGTGGAAATCTATAATCAGACATTTCCAGCAAAATACCCACATATAACAAATAGCAGTAAGACTGCGTCAAAAACACAGAACAAACATATCCTTCAAACAGCTCTACTGTGTATTCGTTCAAGTAAGTGCATTGAATCTATCTTTAGATTCAGTATTTTGAAAGATGTTTCTTGTAAAAGCTGTGTTTTGACATTCCAGAGCAAGTGGGAGTATATGCTGTTAGAAATATGTGGTTTAAAAATGAAAATGGAGCTATCTAACAGAATGGTTGTCAATGTGTACATTCAACTTACAGAGTTAAACTGATGTCTTTACGCAGCAGTTTGGAAACTCTTTCTGTGGAGAATCTAAAAACAGACATTCCGAGCTAAACACCCACACATAACAAATAGCAGTAAGACGCCGTCTAAAACACAGAAGAATCTTATACTTCAAACTGTTCTGCTGTGTGTTTTTTTAAACTATGTTAGTTGAATCTATCTTTAGAATCAGCAGTTAGAAACATGTTTCTTGTAAAAGATGCGTTTGGACATCCTATAGTGAATGGAAGTATATGCTGTAATGAGAACTATCTGGTTCTAAAAAGAAAGCAGAGCCATCTAACACAATGGTTGTCAATGTGTGCATTTAACTTACAGAGTTAACCTGATGTGTTTATGCAGCAATTTGGAAACCCTTTCTGTGGAGACTCTATAAACAGACATTTCCAGCAAAATACCCAACATATAACAAACAGCAGTAAGACTGAGTCTAAAACAAAGAAAAAACGTATCCCTCAAACTGCTCTTCTGTGTGTTCATTCACGTAAGTGAGTTGAATCTATCTTCAGATTCAGGAGTTAGAAACAGGTTTCCATTAAAGGTTTATTTAAACATTCTGGAGTCAGTGGGAGTATAGGCTGCAATGACAAATATCTGGTTCTAAAATGAAAACAGAGCTATCGAATACAGTGGTTGTCAATGTGTGCATTCAACTTACAGAGTTAAACTGATGTGTTTATGCAGCAGTTTGGAAACCCTTTCTGTGGAGAATCTAAAAACAGACATTTCCAGGAAAATACCCACATATAACAAATAGCAGTAAGACTGCATCAAAAACATAGAAGAATTGTATTCTTCAAACTGCTCTGCTGCGTGTTTGTTTAATTAAGTGAGTTGAATCTATGTTTACATTCAGGAGATAGAAACACGCTTCTTGAAAAAGCTGTGCTTGGACATTCCAGAGTGAATGGGAGAATAAGCTGTAATGAGAAATATCTGGTTCTGAAACATAAATGGCGCTATCTAACAGAATGGTTGTCAATGTGTGCATACAACCCACAGTTAAACCGACGTGTTTATGCAGCAGTTTGGAAACACTTTCTGTGCATAATCTCAAATCAAGCTTTTCCATCAAAATACTAGAATATGACAAGTAGCAGTAAGATTGGGGGTAAAACACAGAAGAAACGTATAATTCAAATGGCTCTGCTGTGTGTTCATTAAACTAAGTGAGTTCAAATAGGAAAGGAGGAAGCCAAATTGTCTCTATTTGCAGACGACATGATAGTATACCTAGAAGATCCTATCGTCTCAGCCCAAAAACTCCTGAAACTGATAAGCAACTTCAGCAAAATATCAGAATACAAAATCAATGTGCAAGAATCACAAGCATTCCTATACACTAATAACAGACTGAAAGAGAGCCAAATCAAGAATGAACAGCCATTCACAATTCCTACAAAGAGAATAAAATACCTTGGAATACAACTTACAAGGAATGTAAGGGACCTCTTCAAGGAAAACTACAAATTGCTGCTCAATGAAATAAAAGAGGACACAAACAGATGGAGAAACATTCCTTGTTCATGGTTAGGAAGAATCAATATTGTGAAAATGGCTATTCAGCCCAAAGTAATTTACAGAATCAATGCTATCCCCATCAAGCTACCATTGACTTTCTTCTCAGAAATGGAAAAAAACAATTTGAACTTCATATGGAACCAAAAGAGAGCCTGCATAGCCAAGTCAATCCTAAGCCAAAAGAACACAGCAGGAGGCATCACATTATCGGACTTCAAACTATTCTACAAGTCTACAGTAATCAAAACAGCAGGGTACTGGTGCCAAAACAGAGATATAGACCAATGGAACAGAACAGAGGCATCGGAGCCAACACAGCACATCAACAACCATACAATCTTCAATAAACCTGACAAAAACAAGCAATGGGGAAATTATTCCCTGTTTAATAAATGGTGTTGGGAAAACTGGCTAGCCATTTGCAGAAAGCAGAAACTGGACCCCTTCCTGACACCTTACACTAAAATTAACACCAGATGGATTAAAGACTTAAACATAAGACCAGGCGCCATAAAAACTCTAGAAGAAAATCTAGGCAAAACCATTCAGGACATAGCAGTAGGCAAGGACTTCATGACCAAAAACCAAAAACATGGCAACAAAAGCCAAAATAGACAAATGGGACCTAATCAAACTCCACAGCTTCTGCACGGCAAAAGAAACAGTCACTAGAGTGAATCGGCAACCAA